>JALIZF010001394.1:0-278870 GCA_029948255.1 Telmatactis stephensoni | reverse complement strand
TTGGAAACTCACTCGTCCTTCTCATCTTGAAACAACGTAAAACAAAAACAAGACCACCTTATGAATACTTTATTGGGAACTTGAGCATCGCAGATCTGATCTTCCTGGTGGTATATATGATCATAGAATATGCTAGAATCAAAAAGTCGTTGTATTTTTGTAAGATCTTCCAAACTGTGTATTCAGTTTCTTCAACTGTGAGCATGTGCACCGTAACTGTTATTGCAATCTTTAGATTCAAAGCCATTGTAAACCCTTTAAAGTTTAAGCCGGGAAAAAAGGCCATCTATGGAACACTCGTAGGCATATGGGTTTGGGCTCACGTCATTTTCATACCATACTTTCTAGTGCTACAGTTCAATGAGAATAGTGGAAATTGTTACGAAAACTGGCCATCACAGACGATGTGAACAAAGTTTACACCATGACATTATTCGTGGTACAGTATCCAATTCCTTTGATCGTTATCGCTATCTGCTACACAAAAATTGTATTTTACCTTAAACACCACCAAATTCCACATTGTGGACTGGGCCAAGGAAATCATCTTCAACTGGTTCGAAAACGCAAGCAAGATAAAGAAGTGCTGAAAATCTCCGTGATTATTGTAGTATTGTACACAGTCTTAACTTTGCCTGGACAAATTGTTATTTTGTCTTGGGCTATTTTTGAGAACATCTACTTGTCCAACAGTGTTTATGTTTTTTTCGAACGAACTTTTCCTTTTCCATGGTTGTTGTAATCCACTTGTGTACGGTATGATTTCCCGCCAATTCCGTGCTCAACTCCTCAGTTATGTGCGTGCATTTCGTTGCTCTTGCTGTCCACGTAACCGTAGGACACAATCAATCAATGATAACATACAAGAACTTGACTGCAATATGGTGGTACTTACTGGCATAGTCACACGGGATACAAGAGCAAACCCTCCTGTAATAGCTTGTAATAGAAAAGTTCCAGTAGGACACAAATCATGAAATAATAATCAATTGTTACTGTGGTTTTTAGGAATTAATCAGCTGGCTTGTTAATATCATAAGGACTGAAACAAAACGAATAAAAACCTACTAAGCTCAAATTAAAAGAGAAAGTCAGCTGTGGCCTGGCGAACTGTAATTTTAGTGTCTAATACCAGTGAAAAACTTGAGCAGGCATAATGATCAACCTAAACCATTAAGTTGGAATTGCCTCCGGCGGATTAGAGAAGTAATCTTATGTACTTGTGCGGTTCGGTTGATACTACAACCATCATCAACATCTCACTTGGAGTTCAAAAGCAGAGGCTGAAACGCATATGGAAAACGTGTGTAGACTTTTTGTTCAAATTTTGTCTGTGTTGATTTTGTGTTCAAATCAAATAAATTACAACCACGATGGCGCTGTTCATTGTTGACTAGGCGTTGTTCGTTGCGGTTTTTGTCGTTCGGATGCGAGCTAACGACGAAACTAGGTGAATATAACTAAACTAAGGAAAGTGTTGAGATCTAATAAATCATGCAAGCTACGGATATGTGAAAGTAATGTGTTACAGTGTTGACGTACTGATGGTACGTTCCAAGAGTGTTGGAAAGTCCACAGCAAGAGAAACGGTAAAGTTGAGTGCATTTTAGAACAGATGTTTAAGGACTACTTTGGCCAAGAATTAATAATATGAAATTCGCTCCATATAAGGGAATCCGGAATGATGCAAGATTCTGGATTCGCTAGAGCTGTCTTATGGATCCAAATGGCCGGATTCCGGATTCCAAAGGGCTGGATTCCGAATTCCAAGGGCTGGATTGCGGAATCTAAAACCTGGATTCCGGGTTCCAAGCGCTGGATTCTGGATTCCAAAATCAAATTATTCGTGGATTCCGGTTTCTGAATTCCCTTGGGGCGAATGAAATGCAGACTCACAACAAGTACCAGGAATACTATTTTCACTGCATAATTAATTAGCTCATCGCGGAAAATTATGTAATCATCCAAATTCCGACGAGATCACATAGGTAGTCTATGTCCAGCATCCTTTGCGCCCCCAGGGCATAAATACGCACACCCAGTCAATCACGGGGCCACTTCAACAGTCGATCAGACCGAACGGGAAGGATTTGATTTTGGTGTTCATTTGGCTATCACCGCCACCAGCAGTTGCATTATGGCAGACCAAGCACTCCCTCCTCCTCCTGCCCGAGACCAACAGCAGGATGTACAACAACAAGATAACCAACAACCCGCACCAGCGGACGACCCCGCGCCGGCCGAAGGTGGGCAAGCTCCACGTGAGAGACAACAACCGGGCGAGGAGAACGCTCAGGCTCAAGCTCCCGAGGCTGTGGGCGAGGTAAAAGTTTTAATTTGCTTTGGTAAATTATGATTTGTGTTGGCTTAATTTCGCTCGCAGTCCTGCGTTGCGTAATTTCGGTCATGCTAGGTTTGACTTGATGCACGCATTTCACTAGGCTCGTTATCTTTGGATTGAAATTGTAATCCTTTTGTTTTACAACAGTACTAGTAGTATTTTGCATATTGCCGATGAATGGAAACTTTGGCAAGTTTTCGTTTTACGCCAGGCCATAGTTACTTGATTAAACTTTGCTAGATCCGAGTCTTGCTCAGGACTTAGAGTGTTACCACTGGTGAAGGGATTTAAGCATGGAGCTTAGGAGGTGCCACCAGTGAGGATATGTTTTAAATCAGATCAGGAGTGTTTCCGCCGGTGATGAGGTTCTATCAGAAGTTATTTAAGTGATCTGGAGTGCCACCGGTGAGGATATAGTAGTTACTAAAGGGAAAACTTGTTATACCGAATGTGGTGCAGCGTCAGGAGAGTATTTACCCTTCAGTGAAGGGGTATTAAGATAGAACTCCGGGAGTGCCACCGGTGATGATGGTTTGTACACCACGAGTATTACCACCGGTGATGAAGTTTTTTGGGTAGCACCATAATGTGTAGTGCCGCAGCCAATCGTTGTCACTCGAGAGAGTCTTGAGAGAGATTGAGAGATTTTGTTAGTATTCATTTCTTGCGTACAAGCGAAGGGTTTTTTAACAAGCGAAGGTTTGGCTGAGTCAATAGTTCACGCTGTATTGATTACGCCCATTGTGATTAATTCATGGCAAGAATGCTTTCATTCAGATCAAAACATTCTAATTTCAACGGTCAGTGAGTTTTAAGGGCGTAATACTAGAGATCACAAGTGACGATGCTATATAAACGAAGAGTGATTTTGCTTATGGCGGTGTGTGCTATATATTCCATATGTTGTACGGCAAAGAGCATTCTGCTTTAGCTTATTGGAAAACTGTTAATCTTGGCCGCTGTCTATCATGAATGTGTAATTCACTGTGTTGTGGCGGTTTAACTAATGCGCTGTATTATCGTTATCGTTTCGTAGACGGCCACTCGTATTCAGGCTTTGGAGGAAAAGCTCAAGGTCTTGGAGCAATTGCGATCCACCGAGAGTTCCGCTACCGCCTTAGCCGCTTTGCGCCGACACATCAGTCGGCCGTCAGAAATGTTCGATAGACACGAGGCAGTACAGCTGCTACAATCCTTGGTACGACTGGCTCGAAACGAGAACAACGAAAAAGCGGATGAGTACACCGCAGCCGCGGATGAAATTCGGACTAGAGCCGACAGCTTGGAGAATGGGCAGCTCCAGCGTTTGTTCCTAGGTCTTCTGGGAGACCCCATAAGAGCAAAGGTCGCAAAGGAGGCCGGGGTGATTTTAAAGAGTGTGGGAAGGATCTCTTCTACTGGTCAGAGGCAAAACGCAGAAAGGGGTCGACCTGCCCCTTACCCTTACGCGAACGTGCAGTGTTTCAGGTGCTTCAAATGGGGACACCTCCAGCGTACCTGCAGGCAGAATCCGCGGGGGCGACCAAGAGGCCGCGGAGGACGTTTCTAGTATCACTATTTCCTCTACGTTAATTCCTTGTATTGCTGAACATCCATTAAAGCAAATTTGAATTGTCTGTGGTTCTCGTAAGATGGGTAGTTTGCTACGGGGTCTCTCTTTCCCCCCACTTTCTTCGTTGACCCGGGGGGGCTAGCTAAAGCTCTAATTCTGGACCTCGTTCGGAGCTTGGGTCAACGAGGGGGTGGGTCCCCTGTTTCGTCAGATATCCTTTCACGGGATTTTCTGTCTTTGTTTTCCTAGGGCATTGGAACATTTCATGAGAGGATCCTCAAGGCTATTACACGTCCATCAGTTGATATAGTTCCCTTTTGTGACATTAACCAGGGGACCCCGCCCTTCGTTGGCCCTCTCCCTTCGCCAGAAATGGTGGTTCGTTCTCCGGGAATCGCCTCTCTGCCTCAACTTCGTTTCCGTGACCCCCGTTGCTTCAGAGCCGGGGAATTACATCATCACATTCCCGTCTGGGAAAATCTCTTAGGGAGTTGCAGTCATCCCCAGGTGAATTGGACAGGGATTATTAGGGAAGGCGTTCGAGTTGACGATTTTTTCCAAGCTTTTAAAGGCAGTTTTAAAGGGACGTCTTTTCATTCACCACGTCCGCCTCCCATCCATTTGTGTAATTCCAGGAGTTGTGCCCGTTTTGAAGAGTTCGTTACGGATACCATTGTGGATTGGGTATCGGCTGGGGTACTCGAGGTGTGGGGTAAGGTGGGCGAGACGGCACCCCCTCACCTAGTTCTCCCGATTACTGTAGAACCTACAAAGCCGCGCCTTTGCCATGACGAGAGATATCTCAATTTATGGATAAAAGATCTCCCGTTTTCGTTGGATCACCTCCCAGATCTCCCTCGGTATGTGTTACCAGGCCATTTCCAAACTTGTTTTGACGACAAGAGTGGTTACCAACACGTGCTTCTACACCCTTCGTCGCGTACCTATTTTGGTCTCGAGTTCCATGGCATTTATTTTGTATTCCGTACACTCCCATTTGGCTGGAAAGCCAGCGCGTTTATTTATCACAAATTGGGATTAGCGGTGTCAGACGCAGTGCGTTCATTGGGCGTCCCGGTCTCGCAGTATATTGACGACCGTCACGTGGGGCAGCTCTTCCGTCCCGAGGATATGGCGAGCGGGTTATCCGCAAGTAGCACGCTGGCTGAAGCGGCGGCATACATCATGTGCTATCATCTCATTGAAGCCGGTTATTTCATCGGTATAACCAAATCTCAATACACTCCAGCCACTGTCGTTCGGTTTTTGGGGTTCATGTGTGATTCTACTCGTCAGGCGTTTTTGGTTCCCGAGGATAAGCGTCAAAAGTTCAAGACCCTTAGAGAGGACATTTTAGCATCTGGTATCATTGATCTTAAGACTCTTCAAAGGTTTTCAGGGAAAGTAATATCCTTTAGTTTGGCAATCCCTGGCTGCAAGCTGTACATCCGCGAAGTTTTCAAAGCGATCTCACGGCTCTCTCGTTCCTCTAAGCAGGTTACCCGCGTCGAGGGGAGCTTGCGCGAAGAAGTTGCACATTGGCGTTTTCTCGACACATGGACAGATTGTTTGTCGTGGCGTTCAGAGCTCCACCTGTCGGTCTCATTGTTTTCAGATGCATCACAGCGCGCGTGGGGGGCTACCCTGTGCCACGAAGGAAGTACCTTTCAATCTCGTGATTACTGGCCGTCCGAGTCAGGCGACAACATCCACTTACTGGAAGCCAGAGCCCTTTTGAATGCTCTCGTGGCGTTTAGAGATCGCATTTCAAATTCGCGGGTCGACGTCCATCTCGACAACTTGGTCCTGAAAGGTGCATTAGACAACGACGGCTGTCGAAACTCCGCTGTTAACACCGTTGTCAAGGAAATTCTTCGCTACCGACGTAAGTGGAATTTCAGTGTCCAAACGTTTTACGTTCCGTCTAAGGATAACCCTGCGGATGCACCCTCAAGGAGATACTCCGATGCAGATTGCAAGCTTTCTTCGCAAGCATGGGCTCGGGTTGAACTGCATTTTGGGCCCCATACATTTGATTTGATGGCCTTAGACAGTAATTGTCAGACGGATCAGAATGGAAAGCCTCTTCCACACTTTACGCCTTGGCCGACTCCAAATTCAGAAGGCATCAACGCTTTTGCTCATAATCTCCCCAAGGACCACAACCTGTATGTGTTTCCACCGTTTGTACTTCTCGGCCCTCTACTTCGCTTCATTTTGGATCAAGATTTCCATGGTTCATTTACATTAGTTGCTCCAGACATTCGTCCAAGGCCTTTCTGGTGGGCAACGCTTCAAGCCTTTACTGTAGATCGGCTGATGTTGGGCAGGAAGGGCTCGGACAGAGTGTTGCTTTTTCCAAGCCGCAATTCTGAGGCTGGATGGACACCCCGTCCTCTGCAGTGGGACCTCTGGGCTTTCCGATGCGTCTGTTAGTAAGCGTTTTTTCTTTTTGGTCTTCCTCGTAGATTGCTCGACCGTGGAAGGCCGCCCGCCGTTGTACGGCTTGCCTTTACCCGAATGACTTTGACGCAAACTTCTGCCAGGCTTGCGGACATTCCACTCACTCTCCAAAAGAGAGTGGACCTGTTACCCGGGTGGAACACGCTACGATCGATAAAAGGTTCAAAGAGTTCTCAGATGGATTTAAACAAAAACCGTACCAACGGCAAAGATCGTCCCTCGAGCAAGAGCTGACCCGTTTCATAGCCTCTCTATCTCCTTTTAAAACTGTCTCTTCATGTACTGCAGAAGACATAATAAAATTCTTGATCCACAAAGATAAGTCAGGAAGGACTGTAGTGCATGCCAGTGGCTGTTCCAAAGAAAACTGTCAATGTCCAACTCGCCTAGCAGCAGGAACAGTAGATTCAATGTTAGGCAAGCTCAGAGCTATTTTCAATAACATTGGACGATTGCACGACTCCAATCCCGTGGCACATCCCCGGGTTAAAGAATATCTGAAATTCGTACGCGAGGAACAAGCCGGAGCGGGAGTTTTGCCATCACAGGCAGTTCCTCTGTTTTACGAAAAATTTAGTAAGCTCATAGATTATCTTAAGGGCCGCATACAGAATAGTGCGGGTCTCTCGATTTCAGATAAATATATTTTGGTGAGAGACACAGTGTTTCTGGTGGTTGATTTCTTTACCGGGGATCGTGCCACAGATTTGGGCCGGCTTCAATCTGATCAGGTTTTCAGACTTAAAGACCGCGTAGGGTTTTTGCTTCGATTCACGTTAACTAAGAACTATCGAGGGGATCGGCCACGCCCTTTCGTCTTGGAGCCGTTTCAGGATGGTGGGGTTTGTCCGGTTTCTTGGCTCGAATATTATTTATCGGTTTGTAGTTTGTTAAATATTGATTTATCTCAGGGTTATTTCTTTAGGTCCACGGACCGACGAGGGGGTATAAGTCATAGGCCTTTCTTGTGTTCTGCAGTGAATAATCGTTTGCGCAAATACTTGGCCGAGGCCAAGATAGATAGTGGCGAAACACCCCATAGTCTTAGGGTCGGCCTTTCTAACACCTTATACATGCTGGGCTGTTCGAAAGAAGAAATATCTAACTATTTGGGATGGAGAAGTAGTGGCATGGTTAGGCGTTACTTGAGAATGACGGAGACTGCGAGCTCGTCATCCCTTTCCCAGAGGACACTTCATAACACGCGTTCTCTTAACCAGACCCCTGTTTCACATCCGAACAATCTTCAATGTATTTTTTATGCTCCTTAGGATCTATTTTTTCCATTATCGGGATAGGATATTTATTACTCATAGTGAGGACAAAGGTACATAACTGCCACTTCTCGTAGGACCAGTTACTTAATTTCTGCTAGATCTAGAATTATTGCTCTAATAAGCTAAACAAAGCAAGCATAAAGCAGGATATATTTGCTGCATACGTTTAGGGTAGCCACGCTAAGAGGGAGGTTTCTGAGTAATGGAGAGAGAGGGGAAAGTGAACGGGCTCGACCGGTTTTTGACAAGAATAGGTGGGACCGGGTCTCCAGGTACGTGAAAGAACATGTCCTAGAGGTGAGAGCAGTAGCGGATTTTTTGTCCCATAACTTAACCTTTAGCGATGAGGTAATGAGTATGCAGTGAAGATATAGAACTATCCACACTTATCCAAACTGTTCTCAAGTAACGAATGTAATTCATTGTGACGTGATTTGTAAATTGAGCGTGCGCTGCATGTCTCGTTCCCAGCACACCGCGGTCATGAACTGGATAAATGTGTCATTATTTTCAACTGACTCAACTGCATGGTTCGAATACTAAGGAAAGTTCAAGCAAGATAAAGAAGTGCTAGTGTAACTGCTCTGTGATTATTGTGACACGCTACACAGTCTTAACTTTGCCAGGACAAATTGCTTGGTTAACTTTTATCGCTTTTGGTATATCTTTTTTGTCCCGAACTGTCCGTCCTTTCTCAGACAAACATCGAACTTTCTATAGTTGTTTCAAGATCTCCACAACACACATCTTGCAAATTAAGTTTCAGTATAGGTGTTTTCTATCCTTAATACAGGGCCTTAGCACTGGCTTGAAGGCTTGAAGGCTTGAAAAACTGGTGGTGGTGTCACAAAGTCACTCTGCATCACGTGATGTAGCAGTAGTAAAATATGTTTTTAAATGTTTCTCAAAAAGAAATCTTGAACTGAAAAGATATTTCTTGCCGCAGGCCCACATGTAACTGATTCAAAGCGCGCACCAATTAGGCATGAATTAGTGCATGTTTATTTAATATTTATTTATAGCTGTACTTGTATATCTAAAGGTAACACCACACTTATTTGGAAAAATATCGATGTATACTAGTTATATAAGACACGAAATAAAAACTTCTGTCTGTCTGTCTGTCTGTCACGTGATGCATAATTAACATTTTTTAATTAGATTAACATTTTTCCTTGCTCTGTTTTTTTTTTTATACATATATTCTCTGTGGGCGCTACGGCTCTGTATTAACCGCGGGACTAGTTCATTTCTATCAGAAGACTGATTTTATGTGTAGAAAATTAAAAGCAGTAAGCGCGGCTATCAAGTACTTCGTTTCTTGTTTGCATGTGTAGCAAACGATCAACTTGCTGGTACATTTCAAAAGATATTATTTTTAAGACTTTTCAACTTTTTCTTTGTTGTAAGAATTGTAAGAATTTAAGGAGCAAGTGTAGCTTAATTCAGTGGTTAGTGTGCGGCTTTCTGATACGAGAGGTCCCGAGTTCAATTCTCTGTCGGATCACCTCATACTTATTTGGACTTCTTTCTATTCCGTGTAGCTTTAATTAGCTTTAAATACCCTTAAAATAGAGCACTGATGGAAAGAGGGGGTAAAGAGCGCACTGTCGGCTTCCTGGGAGACCAACATTCATGTGAAGGACCAACCGACGCTAAATGCTGGTGCTTTATCTTTTTTCTTTACCTGTACAGCTGTAGTTGTCGATTCTGATTGCTGCAATCTAGAGTAAATTTTAGAAAAGAGTAATCTCTTAATCTTAATGCCGTTTTTGCTCTCCTGGGTCCCATCCCTCAAAATTAAGACCCGATAACTTTATGGGCTCGTTAAAGTACCAGCTAAAGTTTACGACTGTTTCGAAGCGTAGGTTTTTACAGTTTCTATCATTTTAATACAGGCACGTTGACATGTGCGCGCGCATTCCCGTAATACATGTATTTCTCGCAAATTATTGGGCCCAGGGTAAATTATTGGGTCTTTCGAGGAACGACCCCCTGAATCAAAAGTATGCCACCACTTTTAAGCCCTATTAGACCCTTATCACGCTAACGTGACATTATAAAATATTTCATTTATTGAGAAAATGAATTCACTATCAAATTCATCTAATCGATATTTTAAAATTGCAGATTTTCGTAAAGATTGCTCTTAAAAGCATGATGAAAGGATATGAAATTTTTAAAGTAACATTATTAGTGGAAATTTTTGTCAAAGAAATGTATGTGTCATAGCCTGAGAACAAGGCTTGCCGGGACATGTGATGCTCGTCACAGTACATTTCTTTGTAAAAATGCTTACTTTCAAAAATTCATTTCTTGTCAGTTTGAGGCCAATCTTTATGAAACCTTTGCAGTTTTACTATAATCAATGTGACCAATTTCATAGTAGACTTCTTTTCCAATAAATCAATAATTTATAATGTCACGCTTGTGTGATATGGGTCTATCCCTTCTTCTACTGCACGCGGAAAAAGTGGCGGAGTGCATGCTTAAGTTCACTTCAAGTAGTCTGCCAAGTTATTGCTTTGTAGTGTCACTACACAAGCTAATTCCAAGCGACAGTTTCCCAAAAAGGCCAATAACCTCTAGAGCGCACAATGCACTAATAATTCCGTTAGAGTTTTTTAGAGTTGAAAAAAACACGCATCATTTCAACCTCTGTAACTTTATAATGATAATTGTTTCAACTACGGATTTTTACAGTTGATAATATTTGACTGGGTTTCGGTCGTCCATCATTAGGGATGAAAATCACACAGGCAATCCCTCCACCATCATAACGCTTCGAGCCTTAGCCCTTCGTTGGAGTAAAACGTTTTACTGCTTTTACTCCGGTTAAGGCTCAAAACGTCGGTAAGTTATTTCCTTTTTACGGTATTACAAGTATCCATTCATCCCTTGTTGTATATGTTATATATGACTCTGTTTTACATTGAATAATAATTGATCTCTGTTCCACTTCTCGGATAGATGATATAATGGTATACTATCCAATGAAATATGCGTCCCCTCCCAAAAGTACCCCTTCTCTACCCTTGAAAATCAAATAAGTGCCGCCCCGGGCGCCTATTCGAATACGGTACCTACGTACCTACTAATTTGATACTATTCTATTTTCGTTTGCGGGTAAATTTACGGTTACTCGCGCGCTCCCAGATTATCGCGCGCGCGTCCAGATACTTGCAGGACCCAGGACCAGCCTTGGTGAACAGATCTTGAGGAATCAATTTTCTTTATTTCGATCAATTGTTTGTGAGCTCGTGATAGTGTGGTTGAAAGACGTCGATGAACCGAACACCAACACTGAGAGACCGGAAATACTTTTAAGTAGGAGATTGGCAGCGTTAATACGTGCGCGCGTGGCCGTATGATATTCAATCTCTTGATTCTACGCCCAATATCATTTTGCCTATCCAAACCATTCACAATTCATGTGGTGATCCATTGTGCGATTTCACCTCGTTATCGCAAGGTCACCGCTCCAGTTCTGTCTCCCGCAAATAAGTATTCTCCATCGAACAGGAGGTGACTGCTTGTCTTGAATCGAAGGAGGATTCTTACATTATGACAGAGATGATTTTAGTTTTAATTCTCGCGCTTCTTGCAAATGTCGACTGTCAAAGACGCAGAGGTGAAGAACGAGGGATTCGAAATTGTCCATGGAAATGTAAATGTTCTCCTGATGTTTCTAACAGGGAGATGGGCAGCGGAGTTCTGGTCAACTGCACTGGAATGAAATTGAAACGCTTTCCCTATCCTCTGCCAAGAGCGACGACAACTTTGTAAGTAGAAAAGCCGGAGCCAAAAAGCCATTTATATGCTCTGAATCCACAGTGTTCATCAGAAAGCCAATATAGTGTTCTCATACCAACGGAAAGCCATTTTAATGCAATGTAATTATAATTATTCTATCTGCTCAGTATGTACGTACGTAATCCTAGCCCGTGTTACTCGATGCTAAGTAGATCATTTGCTTCGTTTATTTCTGTCCTTTGCGGTTTGGTCCTTATGGCGTTGAATTCTAACCAGCTGCTAACTATTTGATGATTCGTAATAGCTGTAAATGTTTAAAATGACTGAATAATTTCCGATAACTCAGTTAATCCTGATGTACATCTGTGTTTAGATCTGTATTGATCATCTTTCATTGGCAAACTTTGATATCCCCTTCAAAGGTCACGGCATGAAAGAAGACAGTAACTCTACTTTTTTCTAAAACAACATTTCTGCTGATCTCGTTGGCATTAGGTATATTTGTAACTATACCAGGACGTGTAGACTTTCTTAATGTAATCAAATTAGTATAGTTTGGCAATATCATATGTATGACTCAACCTCTTTTAAAAAGCGGTAAAAGATATGAAAGCTCTCCTGTATTTATTTGGAGAATCAGTATAATCTACAGACCCTTGAGATCGTAGGGTTTCAAGTGTGTTATTTAATAGTGGGACTTTCGAGAAGTAAACAAAATCAATTTAAGTTAGAACTTCGACTTCTTTTTCTCTTCTCTTCTCTTCTCTTCTCTTCTCTTCTCTTCTCTTCTCTTCTCTTCTCTTCTCTTCTCTTCTCTTCTCTTCTCTTCTCTTCTCTTCTCTTCTCTTCTCTTCTCTTCTCTTCTCTTCTCTTCTCTTCTCTTCTCTTCTCTTCTCTTCTCTTCTCTTCTCTTCTCTTCTCTTCTCTTCTCTTCTCTTCTCTTCTCTTCTCTTCTCTTCTCTTCTCTTCTCTTCTCTTCTCTTCTCTTCTCTTCTCTTCTCTTCTCTTCTCTTCTCTTCTCTATCTCCTCTGTTCTTCTCTTCCTTTCTCTTCTTTCCTTTCCTTTTCTTTTCATTTTGTGATTACCTATTGTAGAAATACTAAAAACTTTTCTGCATTGAACATATCACTTTTCGAAAGTCCGTCTCTAACTGCCTTCTGGCAGTAGGAATTTCAAGGTCATAAAGCTCATGTTTTTGAAAAATAGAAAAAGGTTATGGTATTGACTGATAACTTGTGCTTAAAAATGTCGCATTCTTTGAAGCTATTGATGGTATTAGAGCAATCTAAGTTCAGCTAATATTATTGTCTGCTAAAGACTTCCAAATACTTGTGATTAAGTCTTATCTTCTCAATGATTTTCCCAGAATGCCTGTGTTCGCGTCTCATGCAGTGGACAGCTTGAAATTTTGGTACAAGCGTTTTGTGCAAATACTAAGTGTATGTCTTCCTGTTTACAGAGAAAGCGGCGATATTGTCCCTCAAATCAACAGCCTGAGTTCTATTCATTCAGTTACTCTGATCGACTAACTACCCATTCACTAGGATGATAATTTCATGTTTTTACTAAGACAGCGAAACTCACGGGTTAATGTCTGCGCGATGTTTGCTGCGCAAAAGGTTATTTTTAGTAACAGGAAATTGACGCCCTCGTGTGTGAAAACAGTGAAATTTGATTTAATTCCGCTTAAAAATTCTCTTCCAGTTCACGCGTATCCACGCTGCGCGGTAAAACCAAAGATTTGGCGTCTTTATCTAGCTGTTTACTACCAACCTCGTTCCCGGAAAAGGGCCTGGGAACGAGGTTGGTTTACTACACTGTCGCTTTTCATGTCGTCGATTTATCCTGAGTTATCCTACTGCTTAGAAAAAGGAAAAAAGACAGGATAGGCTAACTGACCAAGTTTTCCCGCAAGAGAACTTTCTTGTAACAGCAGTAACATTTCACTGTTTATCAGCGCGCGATGGTGTCAACTTCCTGTTTCGCTACTAAGAATAAACTTACCCGACGCCAACATCGCGCAGATCGACATCAATACCAGCTTCGCCATCTTGGTATTATGCTCTCCCGCTAGTTAGGATATAAGGATTTAAAAAAGTTGTTGAATAAACGAGTAAATGAATATGATATTCTCTCACTCGTTTACTCAACCATTTATTTAATTATCTCTTATTTGTACACTTCATCTTTTTTATAATCCAGTTTTTTTACAACTATCATTTTCTTTTCTTTGTTTCAAAGACTTCTTAACAGGAACAGGATATCGACAATTACCGAGGACAACTTCAGGGGAATCCAATATTTAAGAACTTTGTAAGTAAGCGCGGTAAGAAAGAAAGAAAGAAAAAGAAAGAAGAAGGAAGGAAGGAAGGAAGGAAGGAAGGAAGGAAGGGAGGAAGGAAGGAAGGAACAAAGAAAGAAAGAAAGAGGAAGGAAGAAGGAAGGAAGGTAAAGAAGAAAAGAAAAGAAAAGAAAAGGAATTATTTCAGGAAAAAGTTACTGAGTTATTAACGTCATAGGACAATAATAAGAGTGGTCAACTCGCGGGAACTCTAACTATGCCCGTGGAGTTCCGGTCCTGGTGTGATGTCATACCATAGGAGTGACCTCGTGTTCTATTGTAATGTCACCTGCCATAGGGCGAATCATGAAATAAAAATAACATTACAAAACTGTTCTGGATTGACTCTCTCCCCAATAAATTGAAAACAAGAAAAGATATTCCAATAATCTTGTTAGTGTTTTAATTAATTAATGTTATGAAATTTCACACATTGGAAATGTTTCCTTCAAGATCATACAAAAATTGTCATGTTACAGTCATTTGAAAGTTGAGAAAGATATAGCAAAAGTTCGAAAACATTGCTCTATTTCCGGAGAGCGCTGGATTTTGGAGCGTGTACTTCCCGCCATGATAATATCAAAGGCTATTCCTTATTACCCTAAGCATATGAGAACTAACTAGAGAAAACACAATACTCCTTTGGTTTGGCAGAGAGAGAGAGATTAATTTCTCCAACAACAAAGCAAGATAGAATAATAAATAACATCAAGATGAGAAATTAAACCTCTTTGCCCACCTGACTATGTGAGAGGGCGGTGGGAGGAAGGGGAAAAATTAAATTGAAAGAGGCTCTAACAGTAGAGAATCATGAAGATGGCATTTTGCAATTGTCAGAAATATGACATCAAACATATGACTAGCATGATGCATTTTGAGCAGAACTGAAAATAAGCCAATACTTTTGCCTATATTTTGACAACATTTGATAGGTTTTCTCCCTTTTAATTTATCTAACCAGAATAATTGTCTAAACAAAGAATATAATTTTTTTTTTCAATGCTTTCCAAAAATGTCTCATATTATCGCAAAAAGGAACTAATTTAATTTGGGTGAAAATGACTGATTTTAGCACCAAAAGCACGTTAATTATTTTCGTGCAATTTTTACAAGTTCCACTTTCTTTATGATGAAGGAAAATTTCCAAGTGCGAATTAAGGTATATAGCTGTAATAATATCATCGTTGGTTTTCCTTTTATTCAGAGGAAAAGTCAATTGGGAAGAATAATATAAAATAAAGAGAAATACAAATAAGTTACATTAAGTGAATACAGTAGATACATTACTCGACTAGCTGTTTTTATTATTCCTGTTTAGGAACATGGAAAGAAATCGTCTTACAAAACTTGGGATTACATCGTTTGGTCATCTTCCTATGTTAACTACATTGTGAGTACATCATGATTTACTGAAATAGATATCAACATTGATCATGTCCTCCTCCTCCTCCTCCTCTTCCTCCTCCTTCTCCTCCTCCTCCTCCTCCTCCTCCTCCTCCTCCTCCTCCTTCTCCTCCTCCTCCAACTCTTCCTCCTCCTCCTCCTCCTCCTCCTCATAACCAGTAGCCCTCTTACTGGTCGATATTTTAGCGTGATATCATGCACAGTGAACGTGTGACGTTTTCACACTTCGTTTTACAGGAATCTTCGTCGAAACCGAATCAAAGAGTTACAGTTTGGTTTTCTACGTAATGCGCCCGGGGTTAAAGTTCTGTAAGTATTTCTGAAAGTCTGGAGATACGATGACATTGTGCAGATGTCTAAAACGAAAAATGGACCTTATTGGTTTTCCTCAATGTTCCATTACAATCCTCTTATGAATAAGATTCGAGATCGATCAGTAAACAATTCCCTGCATTTCTAAATTATAAACATATCAAACGGTTACAAAGAAACGTATTTTCCAAGATAATTTTATTGGAGCAACACCGTGGCAAGCGAATTAATACCGTCAGTTTGTTGCGCGCGACATTGTAGAAGTAAGTAAACATGTTGAAACTCTGCTGTGAAACTCGTCTTACGTACGACGTTTTAGTACAGTATTGTGAAACTCTCCTTATTAGCCACCTTGCATTGAGTTGACGATATTTAATTTTTGGTCAAATTAAATGGGAGCGCGTTTGAATTATATCATTGATTATGATGGTGAGACGTTTGATCGAAGGGTTGCGAGAGTATGTTGCCGGCGTAAACCTTTAATATTAGAGAGGTTAAAGGCAAAGAGAATCAAGTGGCCTGCTTTTTCCGCGTGTCTGGCGTTGCCGATTTAACGCGACAGCAAATCATTTTGCATTAGGCGAAAAGTCACTCTCTCATTTCAGTGCCAAATACAGGCCAGACACGCAAAAAGTAGGTCGCGTGATCCTCTCCGCCGTTTACCGTATATCCCGTTTACGTGAGTCTCTATTAACACCACTATACCACGGAAACCTGAATACGGCCTCTTTCACATGACGACAAGCAGTTATTGCGCAACGGTGTAGCCATAAATAAGTTACGTAGCTGGGTACGCAGCTGTGTATATGTTCATGACTCATTAAAGTGCCCCTAACCCCTAAATTGAAATTCTGAGAATCGTTTGTTCATGATCTGAATAGAAATGTTTAATGGTGAAATATCTCCGCATAAAATCATCTTCTTTCGGAGTATTAAGCATTTGAAGTCGGGAAATGCAAATGAGATGACGTAAAAAAAGGAATTTGCATGATTTTGTTTCCAATTTTGAAACAAGTGTGTTTGAGTTAGGTGGCAAAAATATTCACCAAACTTTGTAGTGTAGGAATGAAAGTGTTTTGCGAATAGAAAAATAGTATAAAATTCATCTCAAGTGTTTTTGTATATTTAAGTAGTGCTTTTTCTACGTCATCTCATTTGCATTTTCAGATTTCAAATGCTTAATCCTCAGAAAGGAAATGATTTTATCCTGAAATATTTAACCATAAGGCTTTTCCATTCATGAAGAAACGATTATCAAAATTTCAATTTAGGGGTTAGGGGCACTTTAAATGTAGAGGCTGTCTAATGAGCTTTACATTTTGATGTAGAAAAATTTGAAATAAATAAATTGAATCAAATTGCAGAATACTTGCCGAGAACAAGATATCTAATCTAGAGTATGGTATACTTGACGTGACCGAGAGATTACAATTCCTGTAAGTAGTCTGTACTAGTCAAGTACAGTATGTAAGTAAAATCTACACAATCGACAATTCAAGTGAGAGTAGAAAAGGAAAGGACGTGAAAAGAGAATAGAGAGATTTTGAGACGAGCAATGAAAATATGAAATAAAGCGGGGAAAGATTAGCCTCTTCACAGGCAACTCATTCCTTGGGCTTCCTGTGGTCCTAGAAAGCTGAGGGAAACTAGAGGTCTCAGTCCTCCTCTTCTTTTACACCTTTTTTACACAGGAAGCCCAGAATACCCAAAGATGCCCAAGTAAATTAGTATTTTTCCACAATTTACACGAGCGTTTCTCTTAGTGACGTGGGTGAATAGTACACCCATGGTTCATTCCTCCATCAGTGACATTCTATCCCATGGTATTGAGAGTTAATCATGTGTTTCATGGATTTTAATTTTTCAGTGATTTGGGCAAGAATAACATCAGCGTTATTCAGGAAGGTGCGTTCCTCGGATTAAAACGACTTGAAACTTTGTAAGTAATCAAGTAGCTTTTTAAAAGTTTATCGGCCTGCTAGCTATCTGTCTATCCAGAATGCTTGGGTTTGTGTAGATTTCCATGTCTGATTGTCTGTCTATGTTCATACGCTTGCCTGATCTATTTCGTAGTTGAAGCCTGATCTATTTCGTAGTTGAAACTTTTTTAACTCTCACGTTTTTCTTGTGCGCGGATTTTATTCTGCAGCTGGTTTATTTCGGTACGTCTTTCTTTACTGCTCTGTTTCTCTATATCTGTCTGTCTGTCAGTCTGTCAGTCTGTCTGTCTGTCTGTCTGTCTGTCTGTCTGTCAGTCTGTCAGTCTGTCAGTCTGTCTGTCTGTCTGTCTGTCTGTCTGTCTGTCTGTCTGTCTGTCTGTCTGTCTGCCTGTCTGTCGGTCTGTCTGTTTGTTTTCATGACTATCTATACATCCTTCTATCTGTCTTTGTCTCAATAGCCCTTTTTCTCAAGTCTGCGTGTGGATTTGAATATTGACGTTATCCTCGCTTCAAATCATTAAGGCTATCAGACGTTGACGAGCGAGCCACAAACCTAAAATAACAGCAACATTTTAGCGCGCGAACAAAAGTAAATCTCAGATGAAAAGATTTAAAGAATTAAAACTCAAAGAATAAAGAATACTTTGTCGTGGCCCGTCAGTGGCCTGTCAAGAGAAAAAGGTATAAAGTCTTTATACAGTCAAGACTACAGGCGGAGCTTTTTTGATATCTGTTTCGAATTAGAGCCGAGAAGCAAGAAGCGAGCAGCGAGCGGGCGCGCGGTGTGACAAATTTTTGGCGCATGCGTGGTTTTCTCTCTTGTTGCTTTTGTTGATTTTCTATTTGTATGGCATGGATCTCCGCTTTCGCGGGCCTTGAGCCAGCGAAAAGCTCGATCCACTATTAGACAAGTCTCATGTTGAATTGAATTCTATTTTCTTGTAGATTTTTGAATGACAACAAGTTAACAAAAATATCCTTGTCGCTGTTTCCTGACGTCTTTAACCTTAAAACACTGTAAGTTTATGCAATTAGCGACAAAATAAAACGACACGAACATATATTGAAGCGAAACGAAAATATGACGAATAGAAGGAAGTCTGTATATGAACATCATTTAGACACATGCTTGCGCAAAAACGTCGAAAAAAGTATGTTTTAAATTTAGAGCACCCAAAAGAACGCTCTGCAGCTGTGTTAGCTTGCTTTTCTTTCTCCTAGCGCAGCATACAGTCATTTCAGAAAACGTTGTCGCTGTTCGGTCTCAAGCCTTCGCGACTGGACCGAAAAGGATGATGGGTAGAAATCACTGAGGCGACTATAAAATGCATATCTAATTACTCGTGCCCAGGCCTTTAGGCCGGGAACGAGTTATAAACTGCAAATGTTTTTTTTTTTTTTTTTTTTTTTTTTTTTTCCTCTTTTCGTCTCGAGAATGCAGCATTCTTGCGCAATCGGTGACGTGTGCACTCCTGATTGGTTAAGAACGTAAGAAACAATGCCCTTCATTCATCACCTCCGTAGTGAACGCCAGCGAGGAACTTTAGGAATGCAAGATGGCCGACTACAAAGAAAATAGCTTTCAGAGACGGGCTTTTCCTGCAGTAGCACAATGTAATTTGGAGCTTTTAACTCCAGGTATACCTTTATACTTATAAGAGCTTCAGAATGGGCTGTTAGTTTGAGCTTCATCTCCAATACTTTGACCAAATATCGAACTCTAAATGGAGTACTTGAAAGAGAACCCTCGCAATAAACATGGATAAACTGAGTATTTCCTATGAGCTGTGAATCTACGAATTTCTCATCCTACATGTTGCTAAACGAACATACGTAGAAGCAAGTCAATTGTATTCCTCATTCAAGCATTCAAGAGATCTTGAGAGGTTTTTGTACTGAATTTTAATACGGAATTCTAAAGCAGACCATTGCATGGAACGGATAAGTTCCATTGACCTTGTTGGTCACGTAACGTCTTTTATTGTTTAAAACATCCGAAACATGAACGAAAAAAATTCACGATTTGTTATTGTGTTAAAAACGCCGTTGTAGAAGTCTTTACAGCAAACAATTGAGACACATAGTGAAATAAAAAGTTGAGTAAACTGGTATATTCGCTGGTAATATTTTGCATGTCGACTAATAGCTGCTGACAGACAAATTGACTAAAATCAGATATTCTTTAAAAAGGTCAAAAAAGGTCTTTATTATGTTACGGTTAAGTGAAGAATGCGTGAAACGGCTCGGGGAAGAGTGCGAACGGGGCTGGTCATTGAAGCCTCTCCTAAAAGGGGGCTTCCGGGGCACGAGTGAACGCACGTGTGCGTCTAGTTAGTCATGCCTCGAGCTTATAGTGCAGACCTTCGCTGGCGAGCACTGTGGATGGTTCAGGTCCTCGGCATGACTAATTACTCGTGCCCAGGCCTTTAGGCCGGCACGAGTCTAGGTTTAGGTTTTCTATCAATCTATCGTCGTAGTCGAGAATGTGCCATGAAAACGAGGCCACCACGTGGCCACGCACACTAGCGACTTGTATGCTCAAAGGTTCGATGCTTTGTTGTTGTGCTTTGGATTCCGCCTTTGGAACACTATAATGGTGAATTTCTTTCCCGCTGGGACGCTCAAAATACATACAAGTGCACATGCTGTTCGCGGTAGAACCATACTAAAAGATGTCGAGCGTCAGTTTCGGAACGGGTCGTTCCGCGAACTCAAAAGCCAAAAGAATTCAAAAGATACTCAAACGAACTCAAATGAAACTCAAATGTACTAAAATGTAGCTCAGAGGACTTAGAGGAACAAAGAAATAACGTTTTAGTAAGCAGGTACTTCATTGACAACTACTCTCACGATGAGAGACAGAGAAAAAAACAACATGGACGCCATGTTGGAATCTTTCAAGAGAACATTTAATGCATTCACAGGGAAGAACCCTTGGACTTGTATCAGTGACTACGAGGATAAGTTTTTCTATGCATTGTATTGTTTTTGTTTACAATGTTGATCAGTTTCTCAAACAGCCTATCTTTTGTTCAAATAATATAGCGAGCGTGTTGATCGCCGTGTCTTCTCCATTGTTCTGGTTGTGCGACATTGCATAATATCAAGAAAGACTTTGATAAACTCTTTAGAAAATGACTGTGATGTATTTGAAAGGGCTGAGCAATTATTTGTGTTTATTCATGACAATAAAGAGTCGATTTTAGTATAGGAATGCAGGTCTCGTTTCCAATATATTTTGACTCAAGCAGCTTCAAGTGACAGCTTGTCTGGCTCTTTATTTGAGATATCAAAGAAAATAGGCCGAGGTCAAACAGGTCATCGAAACAGGACGGTGTGCTTTCGTGACTGCAACGTCATGCAATACAGTCATTTCGTCAACGTGAATCGCTTTTACCCTAGCAGCTATAAAATTACTTAATAAATATCAGACATAATAGTTGTATAGAGAACTGTAAGACAAATGCTGTCAAAGGAAGCTCGTATATCTAAATTTTAAAAATGCCTTTTTAAGCCGATGTTTGGTTAAAACTTTCAAAATTTCACCAACCTTGGCGATGTTGTCACCATGGGACGCCATGACAACATCTGCTCTCTGGGCGACTGCATGCATGGGCACGAGTGAACGACTAAGAGTCGTCTAGTTAGATATGTATTTTAAAGTTGCCTCGGTGATATCTACCCATCATCCCTTTCGGTCGAGTTGCGTAGGCTTGAGGCCGAGCAGCGACAACGTTTTCTGAAATGACTGTGATAAAAAACGCAGAGAATGGGTGCTGCACGCGTTTGATACTATTGCTTAACTAAAAAAAGTAGAAAAACTTAAAACTTTAAGTTTTGATAGAGTGCAAAGATTTTCCTTTTATTCGCCTTATTTTACATCATACACCTTTCGCAGATCGTACTATAATATACTTGTTACAACAACTAACTTGCTATATATTTGTATCTTTAGACATTTAGATCGTAACCGTATTGATTACATTCAGTCAAGTTCCTTTGAACGCCAACGATATCTAGAAGTTTTGTGAGTAGATATTAATATATTATAAGATATCATTAATAATGTCCGCGTTAAGTATAGTATAAAGAACGAGAGAGAGTGTTTTATCGGATATAAAGATCCGAGCCGTAGGCGAGGATCTTTATACCGATAAAACACTCTCTCTCGTTCTTTATACGGCTTAAAAAACTCCAACACATATTAGAGTTGTTCTCTAAAAGAAAATCAAAAATATCTTCATTTATCTTGGAGAAAATCGAGGTTGAAGTTGATGTAAATTAGGCCGAATCTTTATCAGATATAAAGACACTCGTCACGGTGGCGATTTTCATTGTGTTTGCCTTATGAATTATTAATGAGTTTTTTAATGGATGAAACAGCATTGATGAATAGCACTTTTTGCAATAACATTTTTAACTTGTCTTTATTAAACAAAATCCACAGTTATCACCTTTACATTGTTGAAGAGAGAAAAATTCAAAGATTGTATGCGAGAACAAATAATAAATTCTTACTCCGTGTGATTCACTAGGCTCACTTATCTTTGTTATATACTCGTTTTCATAATGTAGTTATATTACTATCTCAAAATCATTTATCCATATATAATCCATCAGTTATTTAATCCTATATTTTTCCATATATTTAATCATAATATTTTATTCATTACATAATTCGTTTCCTTGTTACCATAAATCAGTATTGCTATATTTTTTATCGATATATTAATCTATATGTAATTTGTTTTTCTTTCTATCTATATGTAATTTTTTCTTTTCTGACCCTATGTAATTTCATTACAATGTCTATAACCAGCTATCTACCCAGGCTAGCCATTTAAGGTTATAATTATTGTAGATAGCTGGCACCTTTATACAAGTTTTAACTTCTTAATTGTAACTAAAAATGTCATTCAGGTGCCTAATAAAATCTATGTCTATGTCTATGTTCCTAATTCTTTGCATCATACGAATAGAGGAAACCCACCGAACGGGTAGGGTTATAATAAGGAAATATGTCTAACAGAATTGAAAATTACATGCAATTTTTCCGTGCGTCTGTATTCTAGTAGATGCACAGATGACGTCAAAATGTGGTTAGAACAAAAAAGTACGCCACGAGAAGTCGAGTGGCGTGACTGCATGTTGTTCTCACCACATTTTGACGTCTTCTGTGCATGTATTAGAGTATAGACACACGGAAAAAAAATGAACTCTATTTGTTTTATATAATATTCATCGAAACATTTTAACCAATCAGAGCGAGCGTAAGATTCAATGACGTCATCTATAGTGTGTACTGTAATCACATATGGTTCTCGACCAATCAGAGCGCTCGTAATATACCAACTATTACTGATATAGATTATGATTGCAGTTATTTGGCTACTAGAACGGATGCTAACGTATACCTTTCTCGGTCATTCCGAATAAGTATATGCTCTCCTTCTTCTTTCATTCATTCACTGTTCGTTTGTTTGTTTGTTTATTTCAGTTCACCCTGGTTCTCTTGTATCAAGCATTCTTTTCATTTCATTTTTCATTTTCGTTCATTTCATAAATTCATTCATTTGTGTTTCTCATTTAATAATGTATTTTTTAATACATTGACAGATCTCTCAGTGACAACCTAATCTCCCATATCAAGTACTCGATGATCTCTGGTCTTAAATCCCTTAAAGGACTGTAAGTAAAACAGAGTCTAGGCATATTTTATAAGACTGCAGCAAGTAAGCATGTAGAAACAATAGAACACCTCTTTGTAAAGTGTGAAGTTTCTTCTAAGTTGTATGATAAGATACAAGCGTGGTTGCAAGATTATAATATAAAATTGCCTGAACTAAATCTAACCTCACTAGTCATAGGGCCTTGCTCCAACATCAACTTTTCGTTATTAATCAACTTTGTATTACTTTTATACAAAGCCTATGTATATAGGGCTAGGCTTAATGGTAGTCAGATGGAAATGAACGGTTTTAAAGCTTATCTTAAATATTACGAAAGGATTGAATATTGTATTGCTGTAAAAAACAATAATAAGCATTTCCACCTGGCAAAATTTAATTGTATAAGGAAAGCCCTTTACCAGTAATGTATTGTTTTATGGAAAAACTAAAAAAACAAAAACAATTTGTAAAAAAAAGCTGTTTTAAACCCAACTTGTAAAAAAACCCCAGCTGTATAAATAATTTCAGAATAAAGAGTTAAAGACTAAAAAAATAATAATAATAAAAAAAGACTGCAGCAACCAACCATGCATTTCTCTTATTCCTTCGCAGATACTTGCAACGAAATCGAATTTCACAAATTGACCCCTGGGCTCTTACTCAACTGAAGAACTTAGAAACGCTGTAAGTAGATTGGATTTCAGCTTATGCGTCTGCAACTTTGGAAATTAATCAAATTCTGTCCTTCAAATTAATCATGCTTGTATTCTAAGAGTTTTGCTTGCCTTATTCAGGTATCTATACTCAAATTTCTTGGATAAAGTAACTGAAAATATGTTTGTTGGATTGAACAGCCTGAAATTCCTGTAAGTATGTTACAATAATATGTTTTAGTATGCTACAAAGTTGCGACGTCCACAACATTCGGCAATGAATGGCGGTTGTTAGAGAATACTAAGAACATACACAAGATTCTGTCAGTCTAGTCAGCCGTCCTCAGATTCATACTCACTAACACTTTGGTGAAATGAGTGCGCATGCGTGAGATTTCCCGGGCTTACGCGCGTTCGCGTATTCAGACCACCGGAAATCCGAGCAACGTTTTGTACGGCGCGCATGCGCACAAGTTTGACCTCGGTGACTTCCAGTATAAAGAATATAGTTATAAACTTGGGCTGATAGATCGTGTATGACCCTTATAATGATATTTCTCTTTATCTTATTCAGACATCTTGGAATGAACAATATTCAGTATATCGTCAATGACGCTTTTGTTGACCTTAGAAAACTTGTCGCACTGTAAGTAATGCGCACGCACGTTGTTGATACTTGGATGCTGTGCGCAAATATTCGCGGGCCCATGACAAACTAATGATATCAAAAGGATAGTTCTGGGATGTCTTGGAGGTTCGCTCCGTTCTAGTTTCAGTTTATTTAACGAGACCTAAATCTGGACAGGCGTAACTTGGAATGACACAAAACTTTAATTTGGGCTGCTCCCAGTCCCTCTCTCGAGTCTTTTCATTTTGACTGACAGGGGTTTGGGTAACCAAGACATTTTACTTAGACATGCGTGAGCGTTTG
Source organism: Telmatactis stephensoni (assembly GCA_029948255.1). Classification (NCBI taxonomy): domain Eukaryota; kingdom Metazoa; phylum Cnidaria; class Anthozoa; order Actiniaria; family Isophelliidae; genus Telmatactis; species Telmatactis stephensoni. Next base: position 254,233 of record JALIZF010001394.1, on the reverse strand, counting down.
CAATGTTCGTCTATCCCCATACTCAAACCATCTGCACAGGAAACTAGACCAGAACTGGAACGATCGAGGTGATTTTAATTTTGCCTCTATGGAACTAAACAATATCTAATACTTATTTATACTCTCCTAAAAATTAATTTCGAATATTATTGCTGATCAGTTTGTTTTTTTTTTTAGATCTTTAGACTCCAACAAGATCACGACATTGTCACCAAGAACTTTCTCAGGACTTCGACATGTTCGAGATATGTAAGTTTTATTCATGAAGAGCAGTTTTCATATGTACGTGTGAAACGGAGTGCACCATGCCGTGACCGTGTCAGTGCCGTGTTAATTGCACAAAAGTTCGAAATTTTGTCGTAACCGTGCAGTGACCGTGCTGTTTTCACAGTCATACGAAATCTACTGTATACCCTCTTAGCTTGTCAACTTTTCTTCGGCCTAGTCTCTCCCGGTCATTAATTGGTCGTACACAAAAAGGCAAAGGCAAAGGCTAATGTTTTACTTTGAAATCGCGGGGAGTGGTTGCCCAGTCTCCCGAGCCAAAGGCTCATGTATCAAGCGTTCGAAGGTGCGCCCTCTACCCCCTCTATCCATCAGTGCTCCGTTTTAAGGGTATTTAAAGCTAATTGAAGCTACACAGAAAGGAAAGAAGTCGAAACAAGGATGTGAAGTACGTCACTGGGGATTGAACTCGGGACCTCTCGCACTGAAGGCCGCGCACTAACCAACTGTACCATCCTTGCTCCAGGCACTCCAATTGTATTTTGTTGACAGACATTGATTTTTCACCTTGACAGGCAGCTGTATTTCAACAACATCACGTTTGTCGCAAAAAACACTTTCGCAGAATTGATAAGATTGAACCGTCTGTAAGTATTCCGAGTGTTAAAATAGTGAGTTTGGCTGATTTGTTGATGATGACGATGATGATGATGACGACGACGACGACGATGATGATAATGATGATGAAGGGGCTGCTCTCTTGAAACAAGATTGCATTCGGGAACTTATATTAAAACCAGTTATCAAAGTGAACATGGGCTACTAACATGGGTCGTTAGTTCGAGACTGCATTGCTGTCAATTCAAGGTGGCAGACTAACTATATGCAGAAGTTATATTATGATGATAATGATGATGATGATGATGATGATTGCTATTTGTTTGTTGATTGATTGATTGATTGATCGATCGATCGATCGGTCGATTGATTGATTGATTGATTGATTGATTGATTGATTGATTGATTGATCTATTTACTTACTTACTTATTTATTTACAGTGTTTGGGACATTCCTGATTTCTTCCGCAACCAAAAACAATATCTAAACGCAACCGGAAATAGTCTACACTGCGACTGCAATGCATTGTGGTTACGAGACTGGTTACGACGAACCAGGAAAGCAAGTATCACGTGCCAATCGCCGCCAGCATGGAAAGGAGTCTCTTTGATATTACTCAAGGATTCAGATACACAGTGTGGTAAGGATGAAATAAACTCTGGCTCTGTTGTCGTGTACCGGATCTATTGTTTAAGCAATAAAAAACTGGGTTTTTTACTTTTATAAAATAACAAGCGCACAAATTTACCAAAAATTCGAAAAGGTGACGTGAGTGTGTCTGATCTAAGGAATAATTAGGCGAGTGCTTTCACAGCTCTCGAGTGTTCTCCCAACATCACAAGTGTTTTGATCAGGCTATCGGACACGGGAATTAACCGTTTTTATTTCTTTTATAAAATAACTAACACGCAAATAGACGAAAAAAGGAAAAAGAAAACACCGGCGAAAAAAAAAAACAAATTGACGTGAGCGTGTTTGATACTCTCATCAAACACGGGTTTTTAACCAATCAGAGCGCGCGTTATATAAGAGTTATTTTATAAACTCTGATCATGATCAAGCACGGTTTTTGGCCAATCAGAGCGTGCGTTATAGAATAGTTATTTTTAACGTACAATAACCGAGTGGAGATTCTTTTGTTTTGTGCATTGTTCCAATGCGAGCAGTGTTCTTTGTTAACCGAGGTACAAGATCGAACTACCCGGTGTTTTCCTTCCTCAGCAAAAATCAACATGTGAGTTGAGCGTTGTATGCAAAATATTCAATGAAGTGGTAGTGAGTGTGAGATGAAAGACGGCCAATGGAAGATTAGCGAAAGCTAAATTGGCTTCCGTCTATAAATAAATAAAGAATGTTTAAACGCTTGTCTTCGTTTCAGAAAAAATCGTTGTCAAAGTGACCCCCAAGAAAGTAACAACTCTAGTGGGTGGTGACATCAAACTTTACTGTCATGTAAAGCCTGGTGCCACGTACACATGGACACTGAATGGTACAGCTGTTCAACTTGACACTTACCACACCGTCAATCCAATGGGAACGTTAAGAATTAAAAGTGTCAGTCAAAAAGATATTGGTCGGTATGTGTGTATAGCAACCAACGCTGCTGGCACGGCTGCTGACAATGCTGAGATTACCATTGGAGGTGAGTACATAATGTCCCTTAAAAGGGAGTGCAGCGGTGTATAGAAATCAGAAACTGCCCATGCCAGAGGACCTAGACGATAATTATTTTGGAAAATTGTTGCCAAGAAAAAGTTCCAAAATCGTGTCGAGAGGGGGCGTGCAATGCAAATTTGTCTAAGGCCTAAAACTCTCAGTTTTGAGGCTTAGCTTCGGGGAGGAAAAGCCCTATAGCTAGCAACCGACCATCGTGTTATATACGAACACAAATGATAAACTTACAATATTTATAACGCTGATATATTTATCGTTTCTTATTACGCAGTAAGACCATCATTCACCATTCTACCCAGTGGCGTAGACTTAGAAGACCCACTCGAACCAGTCATCTTCAGATGTAGCGCCACAGGTATCCCGAAACCCAAGATAACATGGTTCAAAGATAACCTTGAAATACGTCCCTCGGCTTCAGAAGATAGTTCTGAGTTTCAGCTTTCTTCAGACGGAGGTCTTGTATTCAGCGGTAAAAGGCACCATATAACAAAAGAGGGAAATCTTATTATTCTGAGTCCACGCGAGGAAGATGAGGGACCTTACACATGCGTGGCTGAGAATAGTTTAGCCAAGACGTCTTACCGAACAAACCTTTATGTGGATATGAGTGAGTAACAGAATTCTTTACACGCCGAATTACTTCGTTTTTCTTTCAAAAACGTTTGGTTCAATAGCACGCGAAGGATCGATGCAACAATGGCGAACAAAGCGTAAAGCCAGACGAATTTTCACAACTCGCCCCAATATTACGCGCAGCCAATTATTCTAAAAACCCGTCGATTTTACTGAGTCTGGAGGGAGAAGTTGGAATACTCGTAGTCAAGTAACGCATTTATTTCGCGTACATTAACAAGGCGACAATCATTTATAGGGGAGGGCCAACAGTTGAAGGAGAAGCTACAGAGCAAATTGTAGGAGTAACACCCTTTCATATTGCAACAATTCGAAATAACTTTCGTCGCGAATTTTATGACAAGAGTGAAGCTAGCTCTTCATATCTGTCTTCTATAAATGGAATAAATGGAATTCCTTGTATGCGTCTTCTATAAAGGGGAGTCTCTACGCAATCATTTTAAAAGCTGCAAGATGGTATGAAAATATTATATTCCACCTAAGAGAGCGCGCAGAGAGTCATTTTTGTGCAAAAGAAAGGAAAACGTTTTCAACATATTTTTAGATATGAAAATGTTGCGCCAGTACGCACGCAGAAGTAGCATATGGTTAGCAGTGACGTAACTACCTATACTATACAGTGACGTAACTACCTATACTATACAGTGACGTAACTACCTATACAAGTACCTATACGTTTATACGCGCACTTGTACCGCAGACACTAGAACAGTCTGAGTCATTTAATTGGAGCTAGAATATATCGGACATATGAGCTCAAATCAGCCTAAAAAGAAAGATACAAAACAAAGACGGAGCCAGGAAAAATGTTTTGCAAGTATTGAATATTTATGTAGCATACAGTGCTGGGCAGGTCTGCAACTGCTTGCAGTTCAACAATAAAGGGCAGTGTTACCAGTGCAACACAACCCCTAGTCCAGACGCTGGGCCCTCCTTCGCTGCTCCTCTTTTTTATTTCAGGAAGACCAAATAAAAATAAAGAGGAGCGGCGAAGGAGGATCCAGCGTCTGGACTACACAACCCCGTGCATATATGGGATGGAAAGTTCTTTAATGCATGTTAGGTCAATCACACGTTTAATCTGCTAATATTTTGTATTCCAGGTTCCAAATGTTTGTATGGTTGTAACATTGGAGGGGTTTGTCAGCCATCACAATACAAGTGTGTTTGTACTAAAGGATTTCACAAAGAGGGAAATAACTGCGTCAAAGGTCTCATTAGAATATTAACTTCGTGCACTGTAAAAAATTCTGGAGCTTGATTGGCTCATCTGCGTGCAATAATAGCCAATAACGCATGCCTTAAATGGAGTATTGAGTAAACATTTCCCACTCCTTGCCTAACCTATTACCAAATGCCAACTTTTCAGTGTAATGGTCGAGTGCGAGCGATTGTGGACAAATTGCAATATGTTCGGAGCTAAGGCTCAATGGAAATAAAACGATGCCTCCAATCTTATCCTGGAACATCGTTTTCAATTGCTTTCCACGCGAAAAATCTCTGTTAGAGCGCTTCCGGTCGGCGCCATCACATCCAATACGGGTTTCCGCATTTCTGAAAGGGGGTTTTTCTTAATGAATACGTGTTTAATTTCATTTTCAGATAAAGTACCCACCACTCTACCACCTACAACGCGATCAGTCTCGGGAACAGTCTCGGGATCAGGTTCGGGAGACGGGTCTGGAAGTGGACGACAAACTGGTGGCTCAGGAAGTGGGCCAGATATCAGTGGGGAGGGGTCAGGTGGAGTAGACCAGGGTTCCGCTGACGGTTCTAGAGTGACTCCTAGACCTTCTGTCAATACCAACAAACCACCAATCGACCAAGAACAATCTGGCGATGAGATTCCAACACATTCTACTACACGTGCCAGCTATCATACTCATAAACCAACACGTCAAACAAGAAGAAGACCTACTACAACTCAGATCATCAATATCGACGGAGAAACTTCCGGTAGTGGTTCTTCGAAAAGCGACGGAAGCGGAAGTGGTGATGGTAGTCATAGTGGAAGCGGAAGCGGAAGTGGAGAAACTGCTGATGGTGTGATCATTCAAGGATTCAGATCAGGTACAGGTCGTCACTTGTAAATACAATATATATCCTGGACAAACTCTTTTAATTACAATGCCATTTTCTCCACTGTAGGAATAAAGTAGCCTGTGTGGCCGGCTCTCAGAGAGGGGGAGGAGGCAGAAAGGAGAGTGGGACTGGGGGAAAGGGAAAAAGAGGCAAAGGAGTGGCCCTTGTTTCCTTTCCCTCTTCCCCCTCCATTCCCCCTCCCCTCCCCTCCCCCATTTGATGTTGACAATATTTTGGCTCTATTTTAGAGTCATAATCATTAATTCTTATAAATGAAATGTGGGTTAATGACTAAACCAAGTTTTGGTTTATTACAGAATGTTTGATGTCGAGAATATTTTGGCATAATCAATAGTTCTTATAAATGAAATGTGGATTTTAAAATGGGATGAAACTCGGTTAAACTTATTAGTATATGGCTCCTATAATTGCAAGTAAAATTGTGAGTAAATGATGTCATTTACTTAAACCCATTGTTTTCTTGGCTTTTAAATCCAAATTTCTCGCTGATAATGAGCTTGACATGCAGAAGTTTTGGGAAAGTAATTCTTCATAATTATAGCCTCCGTTGCAGATGTCTTTTGTAGTTCGCCACAAAAGACGTCTGCAACAGAGGCTATTCTTCATAATATGTATTTATAGTCATCATTGAGTTACTTTAACAAGGCATAATCAATTTCCAATTTTGACCAATTTTCATTGCCGTCCCCCTCTACATAATTTTTGTGGAATTTTTTTCTGACTCACCTTAAAGCTTAAAGATATTGAAGATGAACTCCCTGTTCCAGCTCCTCCTCCTACATAATGAATTCTTACTGAATTGACATGATGCATGCAAAGCCATAAATGAGGAAGACTCAACTATTGGAATGAGACAAAAGCCAGACAAGTTTAGCAAGCACAGGCCAGTCTTATAATTTCTTAGTTTTGATACAATGCAGTAGTTATTGTAAGAACAGACACTCAAGACTTAGAGTGATCACACTAAACCCGTGCAAAAGTATTAACTAAATAGTGCAAATAGGATTGGAAAGGAAGGATTTGGGACTTTTTATAGTACTATTTAGATTTTGTACTTTTTCACAGGTTAAGACTAACTAACTAACTGGATACTTTAATATCTAGGAAATACAATGATAGTTTTGTTTTGGAAGATTGTCATGTTTTTTAAAGAAATTAAGTATTAAAAGTATTTGTAAATATAAAGAGCCATGTTATGGTGCAAGTATCTGGATTGTTCAATACCAGGTTCCTGATTTTGAGATGGTCTTTTACAGCAGAAGACTGCTGACCATGTCAAAATCGGGCTAGTTCCCACTCGTAAAACAAAATCCCCCACCTTTTCAGACCAAATTACACTTTTCACTGACATGCTAAAAAGTGTAAAAGTGCAAAAATTAATATTTGAAGTAATGTAATTTAATAACTGAATGAAGATGTGGGCATCAACAGGTAACCCAAATTTATAAAACATTTTTGTGTGAAATTTCAAAATTCCCAGACTTTTGGACTGCTTTTACAGTTTCCCTGATTGATTTATAAAATTCCCTGACAATTTTCTGACCATGCATTTTTTTTCTGATTTCCACACCTTTTCAAGGAGAGTGGGAACATTCAATATTCCTTAAGCACACATATTAATACAGGAAACCCGTTACAACCAAATGTCACTTCCTGCAGTTTGGGGTGGTTATATATAGGTATATATTCTCACTGCATACAGTAAAAACCCGCATATAAGAACCACTGTTTTTCGAGGTTAGGCTAAAGTGGTTCTTATGTAATTGGTATTTAGTGAGAATTTAGGCTAAGGTGGTTCTTAACTGGTTCTTATATACAAGGCAAAAACAATATGTATATTTATATGTTTGTATTGTAATAATATGTATAAAAAAATCATTTGCTTATTATTATTGAGTACAAATAACTAGACCCTGTTGGCAGGGTAACTGGGCTACCTGTGGATTTTGGCATTGGGTGGTACAGATCAGTGTGTGCATTAGGTTCTGAGCCTATGTGTGCATCTAATTATAGGCTATTCAGCAGAAATATTAAGTGAACTGTGGAATTTTGTTCCATGTTCTACAAATGAGCTTAAAGTCTCTGAATTCCAATACCAGGTAGATTTTATCAGAGAAAAACAAAGAGAATACAAAGATATAGCGCAGCAGCATTCTAATTAAGGGCACAGGTTTCTTGAGGGTGAGGCATAGCAATTGTATTTCTAGCATGTGAATCAAATAGTTTTTACCATCTGAGGTATAGTACATGGCCACAGTACTACAACCAATTGTTATTATGAATGAGATATAATTTTGTGTGATTATAAAGACTGCATTGGATTCACCAATGATGTACAGCAATCAAAAGTTTCTAATGTACAACAGTCATGAATATACCACTGTAGCTTGGACTGTAGTGTATTTTATCTAAAGGTAGTATTGAATATGGAAATTATTTCAGGTTCTTCTGTTTATAACATTAAAAATGTTTGTCGGGACAGTCTAGATTGAGTCTAGATAAACTACCATACAGTTCATTACCAATGTGTTCATTATTTGAACTAAGTTCATTGATGATGAAATATCATTATTTCTGTGGGCAAATATTAGTGATGTAAGGGACATAGCTACACACTTGGTACCTACTTTCAACCCAAACTTGACTACAAGGTGCTTGGATAGTCTTAAAGGGATCAATAGGACCAGGGTTTGTTTCTATATCACTTGACAGAATAAAATTGGAATGATTCACTCCTCTGTGATAATTCAATTTTTTTTAACAGATGACTTGTAGTTTTCCTGATTTATGATGCGTGTAATTCTCTTGACTGGTATTCTTTCTCGATCACGGACATGAAAATGGGCCATTCCATTTTTATTCCAAGGATCCCCTATGGAAGAGCACTGGAATTCTCATAGGAAGGGGGGCTCTTAAATAACAAAATCCAAGGGGGTTACACTGTTTCCAATGGGAACCACCCCCTTAAAATTGAGATATTCCAATAAGTTGAAGGGGTAATAAGCCAAAATCCCATGGGAAGTAGGGCTAAAAACTAAATTTCCAATAGGACAAGGGTAGGAAAACATACAGAAACTCCTCCATGGGGGGGTTATGGTTTTAAAATGGAATGGCCCAATATATCACTGTTCCGAAAACAAGACTTTGAAAAAAAACAAAAGCTTTATTTCCATGTATTTTTCTTAAATTTATTATTGATAAATAAAAGTACTACGTCTATTGGAATTGTGTGTGGTTCCCGATAGATTCTAGAATGCTTTGGTTAGGTTTTGAGAAGACCGATTTGAAGTTTGACTTCCGTATTTCAAGTACGATCGATGAAGCTTTAAAATCTTCTATGAATCAGCAAAATATTCAACAACAAATCTCCTCTAGATTTTCAAAGGCTAATTCTATCTAACATATGGAAAGAACAACAATAACACCGAAGAAAAAGGCTAAAAACTTACTTCGAAATCTCATCTCTAATGGCGGCCATTTTGTATCTAGTCACTCCTTGAACCTCGCGCGCGCAAAGCATGACGGGGAGGTGTATTGCGCAATTTTGGCATTTTGTCTGGACGCGAATCAGAAAAAACAAAGGTAATTTAAGACTGGGCGACCACAGGTAGCCCAGTAATAACATATTGTATTGTATATACATCACCTAAAACATTTGTAAAGCATTTATCTTGTAAAAAATTGGTCATTCAGCCTGAACTTATATTTTTTTCACCATTTACAAAACAAAACAAAAAAAGAACATAAATCCAAATCAATGTTGAAACCTTTTATATAAGAACCACTCTAATTTGCTAAAGTGGTTCTTATTTAACAGATGCTTAAAAAGCAAATTTTAGCCTAGTGGTTCTTAATCCACTGGTTCTTATATGCGGATTTTTACTGTATCTAATATACCCCATCATTGATGTTATGGATGTAGAGTTGAGTCTGACACAAATTGCTACCAGGGGAGGTGGGCCTGGTCAAAATTGCCCTTTAGGTTTCCTGAATTCATGTGAAACTGGCCAAAGATGTTATTTGAAATTATAATGCATCATAACTGTGTAGCCAGACTCAACCATGATGGAATTTGATGCATTTTCCAATTTTCACAAACTGGGTTAATTTTGTATGTGATGGGAAAAGCTGTTGTGTCTTTTCTTTGAGCCTGCTGTAATTGGTCTCTGCTGTAGTGGTGTTCCTGCCATTAGGCAAATCAAATCAAATAAAAAATATATATATCTGCAGTAGGCTTGCAAACAACCAGTCAACGTGTAAACAAGTTTGCCATCAACAGGTTCCAAAACAGTTTTTGTTTATTTTATCCACATTTCTGGACTGGATTAAACAGGTGTTCACAAAGAAATGGAAAAGATGTATGCCAAGCAGGGTATGCAAATACCGTTTAGAAAAATGTCATTTGCACAAATCTGTGGATGGTTAACAAAATATGAACAGCATAACATTGTCAATTTCAATGTCATTTTATTTTTCCAATTTACATCTTTCAAACATCATAAAGTACATACAGGTTTTACTAAAAACAAATTTTGTACTGATCCAAACTGTTATTTAAAACCACTTCACTTTAGCTTGCAATGGATAACTGGAAAATAAAGAGAGATATTCATGCCATTGTCTGTTGTAATCATCACAAATAATAGATTATGTTACTGCTTGATAGTCCTTCCAGACCTCTAAAATTAATTTAGTCAAAGAGAGTATTAATAAAAGAACAATTGAGACAACTGAAGTTACAAATATGAAAAGTCACTGGAATAACACAGATATTGTAAGTACTGTAGGTCAGTGCAAAGATTATTTGAAGGGTTCCCTATGGAAATGGCCTAGGTGACTTTTTTGATGATTTTTTCATTGGTATAAAATGATATCAATTAACTTTCTTATGCTAAAAAATCAATGTCTGGACATCCATCAAAAAAGTCAATTAGGTCATTTTCACAGAGAATCCTTCATTTATTTGCGATGGCAGGGAATATGGCATAAAATGGCATAAAACAATTGAACATATTACATGATAAAAAAGTTCAGATTACAATGCCTTTTGCAGAAAGGAAACTCAAAATGATTTACTCCCTTTTGGTCTTGTGTAGCATAGGCTTATGATAGGCCTCTCATCTGACAACCTTCTTTGAAATAGGTGTATACAGTACAGTGCTATATGTCTTGAAACATGGCCACTTCCACAAAGTTTTTGACATCTTTTTAATAACTTTGAATACTGCTAACAATTACATATTGGCGCTTCACTTGGATCAATTCGATAGGCAGAGTTTGTACAACTCTATCTATTGAAACATCAAAAGTGAAGTGCCAACTATTGTTTTGACATAATGATGTACACAAACTCCACCTATTGAAACATCAAAGTGAAGCACCAAAATCTAATTGGTTAGAAGTATTCAATGTTGTCAAAAAGATGTCAAAAATAAATAAAAAAACTTTGTGGTACTAGTAGCAATTTTGTAAAAGTGGCAACGTACACGTATGTAATTCATTGTTTGCCAAGCAGAACACAACTCAATGGCTATATAATACTTTGAACATAGCTATTTGCACAAACATTGACCCTTTCAAAATCATTGAACCTAGAAGCTGAGACCGAAATGCCTCCTGGGTACACTAGTAATATATGGATATTCATATGTCTTATCTGTTGATTCACTACATAAATGTGTTGGAAATACCAAGAATTCAAATTTGATGCCATCTTTTGTTTCAGTGTATGATGTCTATAAAACTTTTGAAATTTCTTACATGAATGAGCTATGTCATATATAACAGTGCCATTATCCATCATATGAAAACAGAAAACTAAAAACTCTATGAAAATGCACTTACCAAAACACTAGTCAAGTTTACTTAGCAATTCCCAACTCCTCAGGAGTACTGATGCCCAATTCTTCAATCACAGGTTTACATTCTTTTAAAATGTAACTATAAATTTCTTTGTTGCCAACAGCCTTGTCTTTGACTGATTCAAGAACTCTGACTGTCATGCCAAAGTCATTAAGACGACGGCATGCATGTAACATAGCATTGATAATTTTAGGCTCTGGTACAAGGTCATGACCATATAGCTCATTAAGGCCTCGTCTTAGTTCCCATGAATCAATATCTGGTCTGGGAAGAGAATAGACAAAACAAGGTTATAAAAAGTTGGAGAAAACTGTGTACATTTTGTAACTATAAATCATAAAGCAAAGGTTTCACTAATAGGTGGTTACAGGCAAGTTACCAAGGCCTACTTTTTGGTATATTACCTCTTTAATACCGCTGGCTATTTTAAGATGAATTTGATATTTTATTTTTTTAAAACAGCCAGCTCTTTGCTGAAACCACTGATAAAGCCTTATAGAAATGTATGCATCAAATTTTACTAACTTAGAAAACCAACAAAAACAGCCTTACATATGTCTGGTTTATCTCAAGACATTGTGGCAGTAGTAAAATGTGAGTTCAAAACAACATTTGTACATGTAACCATAGTTTTCTAGACGCACCTGCTAAAGTAAGCTTCCCATCTTGCATCAAATGCTTCTTCTGTCTCCTTAGGCTTATTACTTGATGGACGAGCAGTTACACCTACATTTTGTTAATCCAATTAGGAATCATAGTAGCTCAAAATGTAAATTTGATTAGTCATTTTGTCGAGACATACTCTGTGACCCTGTACATTTCATTTGACAAATGGCACAATAATCTCACAAACTGTACCCTACGAGCTGTACAACCGCATGAAACAACATATATTTTGTTAGTGTTTGGCTACAGCGAGCTAAATTATTTGTCTACTTAAAATTTATTTTTCGTATTGCAAAATCGTGATCTTTTGCAGGCATGTGACCAGCCATTTCACCGGTTCCTTTATCACAAAAAGTCTCGTATAAAAACTTACCTACAGCTGGTATGGCTCTAATAACAGCTGGAGAATATAACCTTTTAGTAACAATTCTCAACATTGTGTGTTACTAAGCTAAACAACTACAAAAGCAGTATTTTCTCAACGGTTCAGACTCCAAGAAAACAAGATGGCGACCAGTGAAGGAAGAACCCACAATTCCATGCGAAGGTGACCGCTGGTCATCATATTTGCTGAAATAACACAGGAATACCACAAGTCTCTATGAAAAATCACAGAAATTTTAAAAAATATAATCTTTTTTCGTTTATAGTTTGATATCAGCAGTTTGGTTTATAAAACGCTCCACATTGATGTAAAGACATTGTGATGATTTGTTAATTTTTTCAAAAACTTGGCGACAGCTTCTAATATCGGTTGAGGGCCGACAGAGGTCAACGATAAACTATTGATTGGCAATCGATCGATATTGTCCATTTGGCGGGTTTTTGAGCAACATGTTCGCTTGAAGAAAATCCTCAAGATTATCATCTTTCCATCTAAAATGCCATCTTAAAAGCCCCAAATGAGTTTCGAAGAGCCTTATGATGAATATCAAGACGATAAAGTAAGTGAACATTTGAAATAAGCGTTGTTTTTTTAAATTTCGCTCTAAAAAAAGGTCAAAATTCATGAGCTTGCTGTTGGTTCGGTTGATATCATCCGAAAAATTTGAAAACATTTAGATTAATTAAACAACAGCTTACATTTTAAACTTTTTATTAATGATCATTTCTTCTGCGTCATCTCTTATTATAGTTTGTTATCGTCTTTGTAACTTCAGAAGTGCAGCTGAAGCCTCAGATTAAAGACGTTGCATATTTTCCAAGCCGCTCTGTGATCATGACAACGTGTAATCGGATTACAATTTTCAATAAGTTATTGTAGCAAAAAAGTGAATGAATGAATGAGAAACGTATGAAAATATGGAGGAGTAATGGAAAGCTGAATATGTGGATGAAAGAAAATAGAAAGAAAGCAAGAAAATGAAGGAAAATTTGAGAATGAGCAAAAAGAAAAGAGGAATTTAACAAATTGAAGATGTTTTTGAGTTGTCTGCCCTCTTATTGACACACTCTTGACGTCATAAAATGTTCAAAACTCAAGTGGAATCACAAAACTTTGCAATGAAATCACTCGCTGCACTCGTGATTCCACTCGAGTTTTGAATATTTTATGACGTCAAGAGTGTGTCAATAAGAGGGCAGACAACTCAAAAACATCTTCAATTTGTATTTTACAACAATTATTCGAAATAAAATTTAAAAAATCCTCATCAAACGGGGCAACAGAATGAGTGAGCAAGCAATAGAGTCGTTTTCGTATGAGTGGGAACACTGTACGGTTACGATATGATACGGTTACGGCATGAATTTCGAATGTTTTTATAGACATTACGGCACTGACACAGTCATGGTACGGCGCGGTGAGTTTCCTACTCATACGAAAACGACTCTATGCTGAAAGGCGTCATCAGTGTGTCTGTCTTCTCATTGACACACTCTGATTAACCAATCAATCAGATTGTGAGATTAGTATCAAGGGTAGTAAAATAATGAATGGAGAAATGAATGAATGAATGAACAAAAATGAATGAGCTGTACATGGCTTCAATAATTGAAAAATATTCATTGAAAAATAGTCTAGCTACTAAGCTAAGGGTTGGGTGTAGATATCTGGGCCCAGTTGCTCAAAGGTGGGTTGGCACTAACTCAGGGTTAATAAAATCAAAGATTTTCTTTAAACTTAACCATGGGTTAATGCTAACCCACCTATGAGCAACTGGATACTATTGCTCAGACATCTGCCAAAGGTTTTCCTTTCCAAATGAAGTAGGAGTTGATTGAACTGCACCAGGTGGAGACTGACATAGTGAGCACAGGAGGCGTAAATTTGTATGGGCTCTGGCATGCTCCCCTTGGAAATTTTGAAAATCTAAGTACTCCAATATGCAATCTGGTGTCTTCTGGGTGAATTAATTTGAAAAATCCCAGGGCTCAATATTGTTCAATAATTTTGATAAAATGCAGTTGTTCTGTGACATCACATTACCTGACTTCAATCAAACATGCATGTAACATTTATTTTAAACACCAAAAATTCTTGACATCAAAGATTCTTTCAGCTGTAGCTAGGTGACAAAGCTGTTCACAGGCAGCAAAAATTGCTGGTCACTGGCAAGAATTAAAGGAAAAACCTTGGGGAAGTGATCAAAAGGATGTCTGTTTTTGTCAAGTTATATTTTACAGTGATTACCAGTGTTGGCTGAATAGCCATGCATGCATCACTTAGAGGTGTGCCTTGCAATTGATGCAAGTGAGCATCATGCTATGATTTTAAATTTGCCTAAATTCAGTCATTCAAATGAACTGCATTTGAAAGTATTGTTTTATTTTCTTCCCAAGGATGACTGTCAATGGCTCCCATTCACACAATACCAAGAACCAACAAATACCAAGGCAAGAAGATGGACAGAGAATGATATTAAACATTTGGTTACTCAAATATTTACAGATAAAATGTACCAAAAATATGAAAAATCTGATCCTGTATGGGTAAAGTCATCAAAACTTTGTACAGAGGAAATCCAAAAGAGCAGTGAAGATATTTGTGAAGATTGTTCTAATACATGTACATCTACATGTAGTTGTAAAACAAAATGCAAGGAATTTGGATGTGAACTTTTCAAAATGAGATCATCAAAGGAATACTGGGAAAAATTATTAAATAGCTCACTTAAAAAGAAATCCCCAAAGAAGATTATATTTTTATGGAAACAAAGTTATTTAAAAGTGCTTCTGGCAAATAATCTTACAGATGAAAAATATGACGTCTTTTCAAATAACTATGATGATAGAACGTTCCAATATTTGAATGGAATAAGAATAGAACATCAATCTTCTATGTCATCTGATGAATCAGACAGTGAAGAGTCCAATGACAAGTCCAGAAAATGTGACCCAATTTATAGTCGATTTGGAGAGATCAGCAATACATTTCACACTTCAGAGGATGGGGTTGTTTTTGATTGTCAAAGAGAGGTAACTAAAGATGTTAGAAAATATCAGTATGTTATTTGTTGTAAGTTGTACTTGCCATTAATCTTCTTAATGAAAAATTATCCTCGGACAAACAGAAAGTGGGTGGCTGCTAACACCCACTAGTTGACATGGTGACATATAAGTAAAGTATAAAGAATGAGAGGGCCCAATATATCATATATCGGATAAAGATCTGAGCCAAAGGCAAGGATCTTTAGATAATTATAACATGCCATTTATTACTAAATATAAAATGTGTATAGCTGTCAAAAGTATGATCACAATTTCTCAGGCTAGATTATCTTTTGGCTTTTAAAATCCAAGTTAAAGTCTACACAAATGAAGAAAATTATTTATCCACTATAAGATCTACATTACGGTAGTGATTCTGTTGTGTTTTCTAATGAAGTATTAATTATTAATATAGACATAAGCATAATTCGTTTTCTTATGCCTATTCTTACGTCATTATATTGCGCAATGTGAACCAGTAAAAATTAAAATGCTTATTATGCTTAGTATGTCTAGATGCTTAATGTTGTTATGTGAACTGGGCTTACCATTTATAAATTTGCTACATTTTGTATAAATTTGTGCAGAATGTTAGCACTGTCTATTGTGAAATTCTTATCTTCTTCATTTATCATTGATTATTGATGACACATTTATGTTTGTCTTTGTGTAAGAAAGCTGGATAAGTACAAAGAAAAAATGTCTGAGATGAGGAAGGTGTTTAAGTTTGAATTAGAACTGATTAAACATCAACATGATCAACTAAGGGTGAGTATAGCTTGCACTGTTAAGCATTGGAAGGGATGGGATATTAGAGGTGGGGAACATAAACAGGAAAAAATGTTAATTTCCAACTTGTCAAATATGGGGATTTCCTGGGTCTAACTTGGGAATCTGTTCTATCAAGTCAAAATCAAAGTATCTCATGATTTTGAATAGTACTGTTTGAAGATATGTAATGTTCTGTGAGAACTTCAGAACGTGTATAATTAATGATCAAACATTGATTCTGTCCCATAACAACACTTGACATTTAGTATAACAACAGCACATTCAAACTGTCAAAATAAACGTGCGAAATGTTTTCATTAAACACTCACATGCACTCCGCTGTAAAACCTAAGCATGACGTCTGTGTTGACAAAAATGGTAATACGAACAACAAAATCACTCAACTTGGCTCACAACATTCATGCTGCGAGATGAGTTGAAAAGCAATGCAGTGCATTTTTCCACGTGAATTGCAACAAAATTATTTGTTGCAAGTTGAGAGAATCCTGTATTCTCATTGGTTGAGAAAATCATTGCTGCAATACAAGTTTAGTTGAAGTGGTAATATGTGCAACATTTTAAAACTGATTTTGTTGCAAGAAGGACCTTCTACTTTCTGCAACAAAATTTCTCAACTTGCAACAAATAATTTTGTCGCGAGACAATTTGAATTGGAGTGGAAAAATGTGCAGCAATGCTGTTCAACTTGTCTCCCAGGAATGTTGCAAGACAAGTTAAGTGTTTTTATAATTGTTGCTCGTATTTCCCTATTTAAGTAGTACACATTTTTGTCTTCAAAAACATGTTGAGAGTTTTTACTTGAAGTCAAAAAATTGTAAATTTTATGGAATATATTGACAAATCTGACCCACTTTGTTGCCATGTTGCATGAAAAAAATCATCATTGCAAATTAACATCAGCTTAAGACACAACTGTGCACTCATAAATTACTCAAGTATTTAGTATTCTAAGCTGGTGCCATAATTCAACTACAAAATGGCCTGCCTAAAATGCACTCAGCTGTAAGCATATTCTCTTGACATCTGTCATCCTTGAAAAATCCTTTAATAGCACAGATGCAGACTTTCTTGTCTACTTAGATTTAGAATAATTGATGCCTTGTTTTTTTGAAAATCAGTCTTAAAAAATAAAATCTCTTTAGATTTTTATAAGGTTTTTAAAGTGTATATGATCAGCGTATTATTTTATTTTGTATAATTAAGCACATATATATCAATTTCAAATGGTTTTGGATTTTCCATTTTGATTTTAAATATTTAATGTGCTAATGAATTGATGAATTAATGAATTGCTTTTTATCTATGAGTTCTGACAAACATGTTTTGCTGGTACCAGTTTATTTAAATGGCGTGAAAATATTAATAACAATCCATCACACTTCATGCTTAAGTAATTAAATTTAAAATTATCAAAAAAATGTTTTGTTTTACTAAAATTGGTCAACAGAGTAAGTGAAAATGTTATCTCAACAATCTCAAATCTTTTATTATTTTATAAAGTATTTTATTTTTAAAATGGCCTTTTTTGTGCTTGAAAACTTAAAAGCCACTTCCCCTTGGGAATTAATTCACCAATTTGACAGGTGTGTAGTTGTTCTACATTCACACATAGCATTTTTGTCTGATATTTGAGATGCACAATGTAGGCAAACTGATTTGTCTTAAAAAGAATAAAATGGGTCACAATAACATGCTTATTATCACCAAAAACAT
This sequence comes from Telmatactis stephensoni, assembly GCA_029948255.1. Classification (NCBI taxonomy): domain Eukaryota; kingdom Metazoa; phylum Cnidaria; class Anthozoa; order Actiniaria; family Isophelliidae; genus Telmatactis; species Telmatactis stephensoni. Next base: position 236,517 of record JALIZF010001394.1, on the reverse strand, counting down.
CAGCCTTTTTATGTTTATTGACAAGGAGAAACTTCCTGACTGGTCTCCAATTGGCTGACATGTGTTTGACAAAAGACAGTGGGTGGCATATGCCAAGTTGAATCAATATTGACCATTCACTCTCATTTGTGGAAAGAAATTTCCATAATTTCACAAGTTAAGGGAATGTTGTGTCTCCAATAACGTGGCTAGAAGTTAAGGCCAAAAAAGAAGTACAAAAAGAAGGCAAAATGATAATTTTCAGCAATCAAAAATGGTAGAATATATGTTAGTGAATTTTGGTTTGTTGATATTATAATTGAAGACAGGAGTTTTTTTTTAACTGGCTCCATCAATCATTATGGTAAGTCTCTTGTGAACAAAACACAGTATTGCTTGACTTGCTGACTGAAGAACAATGACAGATCAGACTGTAGAAATGACTGACAAATATATTTTACACATTCTAATATAAAGTATGGCAACTCAGAATACAATGTAGACCTATCTGTACTTTGATAATACCTAAGAGAAATATGTTATGCCTTAAAAAGTGAATTTACTTAAGGCCAGGCTAATAAAGAACCTGCACTTAAAAAAGGTGTAGCAATATAATTACACTGTGTTTTTAAAACCATGTTTTTCATCCAACTTTTTGTCTTTCAAAACAACCTTCAAATAAATGTATTTATCAGTTTTTATCATCAATATCTGTAAAATTCTACCCTGATTTAAAAACAGTTGTTTCTGTTTAGAATTAATTTTGTTATATGATATACCAAATTAAAAACACGTCCTTTAAAATGGGCACTTATTTTGTCCCTTACTTAGAATGAAAATGGCTAACTGTATTGTTTTCCAAGGTTTTTTGAACATAAATAATGATTTAATGAAATTGTGGGTCATATAGACATAATGACGGCAGTACCATGAAGATTCCTGTTGCTCAAAATCAGCGACTGAGTTAAGCACATTATATGCTACATATTTTAAAGAGGAGGAAAATTTTCAATTCAAATTTTATTGAGACTGTATTTTTAGTGATTAAGTTTTTGACTATTATCCTTTGAAAATATAAATTTGTTTATTGTTAATATTAAGTGATTTTGAACATGTATAGACCAGTTTAGGAAACGATTAACACAAATGGGATTTTATGTTGCAAATAAATTCAGAAATATTTGCTTCATTTACTTAAAAATCAAATAATTTTACTATGTTTGAATGACAACGTAAATTTTGAAAGTCTACATGTAAGTCAGTATTTTAGTTTGTCACACATGTATGCTGAATATAAAATTGCAAAACATGATATGGCCATATTTTTCATTAAACTTCATGGAATATTATTGATAGCTAGAAACTGTTAAATTGGTACTGTAAACCAATTAGATTATAAACACAAGACAGACTAAATTTGCCCTGCTAGCATTACCATAGAATGTCTAAGACTTTGCATTTTTATTTGAAACCAGTATTGTATAAAATTTGCTATGTGCACTAAGAAAAATTATTATCAGGCTGGGGCAAATAACATCTCTCTATTTGAACTTTTATTCTGAACTTATAGTCATTCAGACTACTAAATAAATTAAATTGGTTTGATTAACTGTTATTGGTTTAAAATTAATTTAAGTTAGAAACCAACTGCTTGAATACTGCTGTAATAAAGAACAAATGAGTATTGTTGATAAATATTTTGAACAAACATAAAATTGATGTTTAGCTTTAAATATTACTTTAGTTATTACATTATTTGTGGGCTTTAAAAGGAAATGTTGTATTGTGTTTAGTGAAGTACTAGTTTTACCATTCAATACTTTATGCTCCTATAAAAAGTTCTTCAATTGATACTTGTACATAAATGGATACAATCTTTTCAATTGCCTAGCTTAATTACAAAGCAAGTACAAATTACAACATACTTGTCAAAAGATACAAAAAAATTAGCTTTGGAAAGTTTATAATAATACAGTTTAACCCAGAAAATATAAGTAACATAGTTCATCATTGGATTGTTTTTGATTAACAAGTGTTTTTTTTTTTAATATTTGTAAGACAATGGCTTGTACTACATAGAATTTACGATCATATGAAAAACAATTATAATGTATTGTACGTGCACATTGTGCACTTATACACGTTTTAGTTTATTCACTCATTCACTCTTTTACTCAATTTCTTATTATTAATTCATTGATGTTCATTCATCCATATTCATTTATTCATTTGCTTGTTCATTTGTTCCGTCCGTCCGTCCTTCCTTCCTTCCTTCATTGATTCATTCATTCCATTCTTTCATCAATCCATCAAATAATGTGCCTTGCCTTATATCACATATTCATTCATTCTATTGTTCATTCATTCATACAGGGTTTGTACGGTTCTTGAAAATGCTTGAAAATGCTTGAATTTCATTTGAGGTTTTCAAGGACCTTGAAAGTCCTTGAAAATGCACTTTGGTCTTGAAAGTCCTTTGAAGAGTTGCTTGTGCATAGAAAACCATTTGAGTGTTGTATTTCATTCAAGCACATGCATGGAACTATTTTCGTGTCTATTTTGTTTGCATCGATCTGAAAAGCAACATTTTGCCAGCTAAACTTTGACTTTGCTTAATCAATAATATTGAAAGTAAGCCACACTGGCGAGGAACGACTCAGGTTTTGAGAATTTTCAATCATGTTTATAGAATGTTTTATTTCATTTGTATGTTTGTTTCTAATCTTCCCTAGAACATGATTGACTTGCTGTTGTCTAGCATGTGATAACAAACTGGATAGCAAACTTCTTTAGCTTAAAAACAAATGAAATATTAAATTAAAAGTTTTTTTTTTTGGGGGGGGGGGGGGGGGGGGGGGGGTTAGCCCATAAATTTTAATATTGTGAGACAAATAGCCTATAAATCCAATATTTTCTAATGTACCACTACCGTGATTAAAGGGTCTTTAAAGTCTGTTGTTGGTGTATGTTGTTTTGTACAAATTTGTTACATTGCTTTTTTAATGATTTACACAGGCTAAAAGAGCAGAAGAACGTAAACTACTTTCTGAGAGGATGAGCAGTCAAGAACAAGATGCAGTAGAATATGAACCATCTGAAAAAGATTCTCTGAACACTGACAACAATAAACAAACACCTCCCAATAAACAAGAAAGGTGATTATATATGGAAAGAGACTAGATACCAAATTTGTGCAAATATTTCGGTTTATTGCAGACAAGTGAGGCTAGTAAATGTGATCTCATTATAAAATATATGAAATATAACATTACACAGGCTGATTTGCTAGCAACTATGTTCATATTGATCAGAGGACAGAGACATTGCTAAGACTAGAAAAAAAATTTTGAAGCAAATTTTATATATAATGATGACTTATACATGCCTCGCAGCTAATATTGACTCTTTCTCAATTCCTAGCTTGCTTTTCTCCTCTTCATCTCTTATTATGTTTATTTCACAATGCAAAGACCTGCGCACAAATTTTGTAGAGCTTCATTAAATATATATACATATATATTTCAATTATTACTCCGATCCTGTCAGAAACAAACTATGGATGTTTCAGTTCTGACAAATTAATCAACTAGGGCCATAATATATGCTTATTGACTGAGTGGGAGGGCCGGAAGTGAAAATATTTGGCTCAAGGTCATGCTGTAGGGACCAAGCACGGTGATGAGGTCCATACAAATGATCAAGAGCCAAATATTTTTTTCTGTCTGGCACAATCTAACTCAATCAATAAACATTTTATCATATGACTTTTTTATCACCATTTTATTTATATTTTTGGCAATGATGCATGCAGGTCTGGATATGATATTGTTTAATTGTGAATAAGTGTCACTTTGGCCACCCTAGTGGTATTGTCAATGTTTGGCAGGCAACCATCATTGAGATACTTTTCTTTAATTACAGGAAATCAGCTCTGTTCTCATCAATACATGATGCTTTCAGCTATGCTAGGACAGGAATACAGGGAATGTTTGTAAAGTAAGTACTTGCTAAAATACATCTTGGCTAAATAGGCCTTTTCGCAGTTACCAAATTGCTATGTCACATCACTTGACAGTGCATATGGCCCTATTAAAAAAATAAAAGGTAAAGCACTAATATTTAGTGTCAGTAGTTCCTTCAGCTAGTATTAATCTGGTCTCCCAGGAAGCCGATGGTGCACTCTGTTATAAGGGTATTCAAAGCTGCTTAAAGCTATATGGAATGGAAAGAAGTCCAAACATGAGTGAGAGGCAACTGGGACTCGAACTCTAACCTCTCACTTCAGAAAGCTGTGTACTACCTACCTGAGATACACATGCTCCTATTTCTTTTGTCATGGCAAAATTTTGCCAGCAAGCTGAAAATCTACTTTTTCTGTGGGTCAAAAGATCTCAGCACCAAAGCCACACTGAGGGGGTTGTAAGGGGGGAATGGAAACTGCAAAACTGCAAACAAAATTAAGAAGAAGAAAAACAACAGAAGTTGTCAAAATCCCCAAAACTGCAAACCGCGTACAAAATCTGAAGTTGCTCAAAAACCACAAAACCACAGGTTAAAATAGCCTGTGAACAGGCTCAGGGGAGGGGAGGAGGAAGAGGGCTCTCAAACCCCCTCCCTTCCTCCTCCCCTCCCCCTCCCCTGTTCACAGGCTAGGTCAAAATAACAAAAGCATCAAAAATAATGCAAAATCACATCATCACAACCTTACATCCCCCTCCACACTCCTTTTTCAGAGTTTAAATTGGTTTTGATTTTGTTATTCTTTGTGGACAGAAATTCTCCTAATAGCAGTCATAGAGTAAGAACTGATGATGACTACAGTGATTCAAGTGATGATGAGGAAGAAAAATTAAGTGCTACATTACTGTCTAAGAATCCAGATGATCTTCAAGACTCTCATGATGAATTTACACGGTACAGTATTCATACTGGAGGCGTGGTTAATCTTACTTTCAAACTGAGCAGTCAGTCTTATTTATTTATTTATTTATTTATTTAGTCCAAATCAATTCTATTATTCTATAGTTTATCCATTTCCTCCTTCCGTCCATTCATTTATTCATTCACAGAGCCAACCAGTTGTCTGTCAGTCAGTGTAGTGCAGTCAGTCAGTCACAGTCAGTCAGTCAGTCAGTCAGTCAGTCACAGTCAGTCAGTCAGTCAGTCAGTCAGTCAGTCAGTCAGTCACAGTCAGTCACATTCAGTCAGTCAGTCAGCTGTCAGTCTGTTAGTGAGTTGCATGTGCAGTAAGTCAGGCACTAGTACAGTCATTCATTCATTCAGTCAGTCAGTTGTATAATCAGTCAGTTACAGAGTCACACAATCATGCAGTCAATCTGTATTTTGTTTTTTTGTTTTAGAAAAATGTCATCTGATGGAGGACTAATATACAAAAGCACAGACAAGTCAGACCAACAATTGTCCTATCAAAGTCTTCCTCCACCACTATCTCTTAACACTCTACCTGCTAAAGCCAACACCTAGACTTTCAGCTGTTAGGATATTAAAATACTGCTATAGATTAATAATTACAAATTAATAATAATTGATACAGATAGATGTTGCAACATTTGCATTGCCATAGGATTGCACAAATCAACCCCAGCCTGTAACTGTTGCATGGCGGCATGTTAGACTTTCTAAAGAAAGGCCTCGGTGCTTTTTAATTTGCAATGCAGACTTCATCTAACTATTAAAATGAACTTTTTATACAGCCCAGTTTACCACAAGCCAGCTGCATGCAATTTTTTGAGGAAAAGTTGCACTCAAACCATCTAATTTTGCATGACTGTGTTGTTGCATCAAATTTTGCATCATGTGTCTGCATCTTAGTATGAAATATAACAAGTTTAGAATTTACACTGTTTTAATTTCTTATCAGTATGCTTGCTGCTTTCTCCTCTCTGGGCTTCTGAAGTAGTACAGGATCCCTGAAGAGTGCTTTATAGAGGAAGGTTGAAACTGGTTGTTGGCAGAAAACTGTGCAGTGCTGGGCCTGAGTTCCTGAAAGCATGATTAGCGCTAATCCAAGATTATCTTAAATTACAGTGTGTTTCACATCACTTTTGATGGTTGATTTCTGTTTGCAAGTTCCCAAGTTTGTTACGAACTCCCCAACTTCACTTCGTTCAATTAACCATAACGTGTTACATTCAAAATTCAAATGTCTCCCAAAATTTCATCTGAAAATAGTTACAAACTGCTTTACTGGATAATGATAAAATTCATCTAGGCAAATTATTTTTTTCAGGATTTCAGATAAAATTTCAGGAGATGTTTGAATTCTTAATCTAAGAAGTTATGCTTCATTGAAACAACTTCAGCACGGAGTTCAGAAGTTTGTAATAAACTTGGGGACTTGGGAATGAACTTCGGAAATCAGTGGTCATAAGTTATGTGAAATGCACTGTAAGAAATCCTTTGGTTTAAACCTGGATTATAAGCACTTATCAAGCTTTCAGGAACTGGCTCCTAGACAATATTCCTTGAGTATTTTTCTTTGAATAAGTGCCCCCTCACCTTCATTCAGTGTTGGTGCATTAACTGCAATGCAGTCTTTTGCAAGCTTCCCAACATTGAATATGATGGGAAGGAGGCTTGAAAGAACATTGTCTAAGGCTTGCTGCAGCAACACTCATGGGAGTGGTACAGTAAATGCTAAATTTGACACATTTTATTTCAGCAAAATCTGAGCTTTAAAGATTCAAGCTATGTTGTAATTTTAAGCCCCTAACATTATTAGCAAGCTTAAGCACTGAGAATGTGCAATGCCACAAATGCAGGAGAGGTGCATGCGCCATCGGTTGCAATGGCAGATCTATTAAAAATCTACATTTTATCCCTTGGCAACTGATGGTGTGCACACTTCTTCTGCATTCATAGTGTTCTACAAACATTCTTGTCGTTTTTTTAGAAAATGAGTTTTTGCCAATATTGATGCATTGCTGAAATCTAAACCACTTAAATTAATATTTCAAGAACCGTTCACTATCCTCACACTTACAAGGAAGATGTCATCCAGTTGGTTTGGCAATTACAACAATGGATTCCACTCTCTTCTTGTTTTGTCAAACCAATAGGAATACCTTTTCCAAGCAAGTACTGGAATACTGGTTTGTAAGGCAGCACGACAGAGATGTTGCCTTCTTGTGTCTGGATTTCTGGTGGGAAAGGAATCCCACATTAAAAGTTATTGGAGTGGGTTATTTGGGAAGCTCCACCCCTAATATGATTGTAAAGATATATGAATTAGAATTAATGCAAAATTATACAAGTCACAACAAAAAGCATCGGAAACAATTATTGAATTGTCAGACAAATAACTTTGAAAAGAAAAATCAACTAATAATATTTGAACCACTAAATATAAAGTTTTTAGAAATAGTAAAAGAATTTAATCATTTTTAGAATGGAATTAATATTTTCATTCTTGTTCAAGGCATTAATAGTTAATATATTTGAAAATGAAGGGTTTATGGTTTTTACATGACATCTATCGAAATTTTTATTCTAAAATCAAAAATATATTGGGTTGGGAGATGTGGTGGAGCCAAAATAAGAATTAAGATTATTACAGCTGGATAACAAAGCTAATATTTTGGATTTACAAGACTTAGATAGTGGACACCTGTATTAATTTATTTATTGTAGAACTAAATTATATTAAAATGCAATTTACATTTGTTGGTGTTTACATGTTTTATGTAGCTCTAGAAAATATCCATACCCCAACAAGCCTTGAATTGGAGGTTTACAGGTGGGAGGGGAGGTGAGGGTAGGGGGACAGAGGAATAAACTTACAAGTTTTGTATGGCAGAAAACTCCGGAAGGCACATACAAACACCTATTTCAATTAACGTTGTCAGCAAGTAGACTCAAGTCTATGTGAGTCACCCGAAATGGAGTATGGGTAGGAATTACTAAAAGCTATGAAACTAAATATGAGCACGACAATTCTCAACCAGCTAGTGTTGAGCTTATGCAACAAAGTCCTTTATTCATTGATGCTTAAATAAAGACCAATGCCAAAAAGAGTAAATTTTTTCAACTACCCATACACCTTTGCAGTCTAGTCGCGTAGGCTTGAAGCTTCTCGCCCGATATTTTTTGAAATAGGTGTATAAATAAGAGAGCTTAAGCTTCACATACACAGATGGCATTGTTGTTTTAATGTGAAGATGAGTCATATCCCATAGATGTAAACACGAAAAGTTACACTCACATTAAAGTGACCATTTCAAATGACCACCATCGTGAGACACTTGAATAAGGACCCATTCACATGAAGGCAAGTTGTCCCTGGTAGCAGGGATAACTCTTTTGTTTTCTTTTCGCTGGGGGACACAAAACAAGAGGCCCTAAGTATCCTTTATTATTAATTCCCATCCACGATGAATTATATCTTTCATTCTAACCTGGAAGACTGTACATATCACAGTACACCAGACAATAATCACAGCTCCACAAATGTAACAGTATAATGACTTGGGAAATAAAGAATTCTGATTAAATGTGCATCAACCACTTCAAACACCTAACTCCTTTTCAAGATCCGTTATCTCTTCTTCGATTTCATTTCTCCTCGCCAACTTTTCAAGTTGGTTCGCCTCGGGTTTTGTAATTTCACCAGAGTCTATCTTATTCTGAAGTTCTTCTATTTGTCGTATTTTTTTCTTGAGATTTTTAAGCTTTTTTTGTTTGACTTCATCTGGGTTACTAGTGTACAAATTGCTTGCAACCGATTTTGTTTGACTTAAGCTTAAACTCACATCCTCAACTTTCTTAGTAACTGAATCTACAGAGCTTTGTTCAGTGTCTTTTTTCTTGTTTTTCTTATGTTTTTTCTGATTTTTTGAAAGTTTTTGTTCTTCCACATGTAATCCTGGCGGTAGTTGAGGCCCCGAGTTCACCCACTTCTTGCCTTTGCTCTCGTATTTTTCCACTTCATCCTGAGGCACATATCCTTCCTTTACTCTCCGAGCTTTTCTCCAAGTCCCGTCTGGTCTTTGAGTAGCAGGAATCCATGAATCTTTGTCAGATTTTCCAGACACACTACCTTCCGCCATTTTGAAAAAGTTTTCGGAAAGCCGTCGGTTTTGATTCGGCGCTTGGTTTTGGAGTACAAAATTTCCTATGGGGACCCCGGCAGGGGCAGACAAAAAAATATTGAAAAAGCAAAATATATTTTTCATGAGATATTCTGGATTATGTTGAAGTGATATTATTTGCTTTTTTGATAAAGAATCTAGGATTAACGTGCATTGAGGAAAGAATAATATTAAAGTATTGAAACTTCTGTTGTCTTACGTAATACCCGTGAGACATTGCACGCATACCGGCTCATTTCAAAATGGCGTCCACTGCAGCAAGAGTTCTTGTTCGTCAACATAAACAGCTAATAAAGTTCCCAAATCGTATAAAAGTACACAAAAATCGTAAGTACATGGCTGCGTATTTAAATACTCTTCTATGTGATGTAAGAATTTTTGCGAATATTATTTTTGAAATCCTTCTTTTTTACATATTGTTGTACATGGTCATAAAGTGCTTATTGTTAAACGTTGTACAAATTGTAGCAACACCAAAAGCTCCAGAAGTTTCTTCTACGATCGCAGCATTAAACCAAAAAGCTTCATCATACAGTCCTACAAGTATTTCGTCGGTTGTCAGTAGTCCAAATGTGACGTCTACAAGCATTGATCATGATGACATTTTCAGTTTACCAAGTCGGTTTAGAAGACGAATAATCTCTCAAGAAGAAATGGAGTACATAGAGGTACGGTGTTTTATGCATCAAAAATCAAATCTTTTAGTTGTTTAAGCAGGTTGGATTTCTGGCAACCATTATTGGCTGATGTGGAACTGCTGGCACTCACACTCACTACCTCTACATTAACTTAAATATTTTTCATATATCACTCAACTCGCATGTTGATTTTTTGTTTTGTTTTTTGCATGCTTTAGCATTTAGAAAGTCTTTGCAATGATTTCCTTCGAGAGTCTTTGTTAGTGTTAAGTGTAGGGGAGACTCAAACTCCCATGCACCAGTGAGATTTTTTTTAAAAGATTTATTAAACAAATAAGGATAAATGCAGTAAGTTATATAAGCTTAAAATTAATGTTAGTTCATCCTAACCACTGAGTATAATCATATGTTTCTGGGTACAACTTTAGAATACCCCACCAACATTATTTCAATGATGGTAAAGATTCATGTATTTTGCCTCATTCTTATTTGTGCCACTTCATGAATTTCTATGTGGCAGAGTATTCTAAAGGTATAATTTCTGCTTTATATAATAATTGGCATATTACATGCGCTCTGATTTGTTGAACAACCATGTGTGATTAGAGTACACACGCATAGATGGCATCATTGAATCTTACCCTGATTGGTTGGAATGTTTTGATAAATACTATATAAAACAGATAGATTCCATTTTTTCATGCGTCTGTACTCTAATCGATGCACAGAAGACATCAAAATGTGGTGAGAACAACAGTCACGCCACTCGACTTTGTCTCGTGGCGTACTTTTTTGTTCTCACCACATTTGATGTCATCTGTGCATCGATTAGAGTACGGACGCATGGAAAAATGGAATCTATTTGTTAAATATACACAGTTCATCCACAATGGAAATCACTAACGTAATGTAGATCTTTATATCGGATAAAGATTTTTGTTCATTATTTTGTATAAACTTTAACTTGTATTTTCTGAGCCAAAAATAGTCAAACTTTGAAACTTCTGACCAAATATGGTAATTGACAACTAGACATTTGATAAGTAATATTAATAAAGAATGAGAGAGCATGTTATATCGGGTCTAAAGATCCTCACCTTTGGCTTGGATCTTAATCCACCAACATAACACACTCTCTTGTTCTTTATACATTACTTATAGAACTGTTTTTCTTTCAGAGAGGTGGCCCAGAGTGATGTCCATATGCCAAGTACTTTATTTTTATATTTTTCAATATATGGATGATGTGTTATGATATCAAATATTACTTTGATTACTTCAAAGGTGTACAGTTTTGTGATCTTCTCCAGATTTGCATGTCTTCCAATTTGCCTGTGCTTGAACAATATTGATATGTGTATATTTTTGGACTACATTATTAATTACATAAATTAGAATTATCAATGTCAACTTGTTAGTGACAGTGAGGATGCACCCATTCAAATATTTGAAGCATTAATATAAAATAATTATCAATTCTATTGAATGAATTATGGTCGAGAATAGCTTTTTAACAAGTTCTCCTATGTATTGTGGAAAGAAAAGTATTTAATAATAAAATTCATTATTCAATCAATTTGTGGTTTGCAAAATATTCAAATTGAAGAGGTGGCTGCGAAACAGGGATCTCTTAACATCTCCTGTGGAATTGAAACTAGATCCATTAAGTTTTAGTAGAATATGGAATCTTTTCAGAGATCTGCACTTACACTGTTCTCACACTGACCTCTTCAATTTTGCTACATTCAAATAGTATATGTTATAATTATTGACTCTTCAGAGAGCAGAGTGATTGTCCTGACATGCATGGGGTAGTTCTTGAATTGGGCCCATCAATTTGGAGAGTAGAAGAGGAAACAGGAGAGTAGAAGCACCCTTAAAGGTGTCAGTGGTAATATGGGCAACAAAATCATGCAACAAGTCACAGGATTTGCAGAGCAAATGTTGTTCATATTACCACAGGAGGCTCACCTCTTCCTTTCGAGAAATATTTTTTAATCTTTAAATGTACTTTAGTTCTACTTCATGCAAGAGGGATGGTAATACAAGCAACTGATTTGCTCTGCAACTTGCAATGCAACAACTTTCACAAAATGTTGTATGATTTTGTTGCCCATATTTCTGCACTTTAACTGAAAATAATAATAATCATATAATTGAATTGGAAACACCACATGGATCCGGGTCTAGAAACACCTGAAAACTGAATAGGTTTGTTAGGCCCAGTTCAGATGTCAAACTTTTGCTGCATCAAATCTAATAGTTGCAATATTTTAGTAGATGAGAAGTGCAGCTTCTGAACCAAATGAATTTGACAAATTTGATTAATCAAATGTCAAATTCAATAGGTTCAGACGCCACACTTCTCGTCTACAAAATGCAACAGCTAAAAGATTTCACATGCATGGCATTAAAAGTTTGACATCTGAACTTGGCCTTAGTAGTCTCATACATTCATCCAATTGTCTATTAGCCTGTGTGGCTTAAGCTGGCCCTCCCCCTAGCTCTCTAATGGCCACAGCCGTGCAGGCTAAGAGTTTGTGAGTGTTGATATGGGGCCAGCTACAAGACAACATGATGATGACCTCTTGGAGAATATAAAGAGTGAAAGTGCTAGTCTGGTCAGGGCTAAATATACTTGGCAGGTCTCCCTTGAAAGCCACAGGTGTAGGTCATTTAAATGATTTGAGAGGTTATACAAAAAAGTCATTAATTTAATCATCATTATAATCATATATTATTTCTGTAGTTTTAGTATTAATTTTGACATGTAAGTCAAGATTGTAAGTCATAAGCTATAGCTTTCAATACATAGTGAATGAGCAATTAGAGTGATCATACTTAACCCGTGAAAAAGTACAAAATCTAAATAGTACAAAATGGTGCAAAATCCTTTGTTTTCCATTGTTGAAAAGAGCTATTCTGCATCATTTAGTCAATACAATTTCACAGATTAAGTGCAATCACTCTAAGCTCAGCAGATCTAGAATAGTACTGCAGTTATAATCTCTTACACAGCTGTTTGGTGCTACTAATGAAAAAAGTGTTTAGTTTAAGGCCATGCATGCAGCTGTAAATTAAATAGCAAATGTCTTTGTGCACAAGAGTGCACCTCAAAATGGGTTTATCAGGATCTAGTTACGCCTGGTTTTCGCTGCAATATAAATATAAGCACATTTTTTTTTGTTATATACCAACTGTCAAAGTCAATTTTTTCCGTGCTCTGATTGGGCAAGAGTGCATCACGTGAATGTCAACAAATTTTGCTGTTCCCCAGCAACAACTCTCAGTGGGCAACAGTGTGTTTTATTGACCGGTAATAACAAAACCGGAAGTTGATTGAGCTTTGAAGGCACGTTTTTGGCAGCGCGCATTTACAAATTCATTCATTCGGACATGCATGAGGCAAAATTTGTGTTTATTGTCATTTATTCCAAGAAAATGATGGTTGGTTGCCACCAAATGAGCTGCAACAATTCTCCGAAAAACTGTGTGAAAAAAGGTCAGTTTTGTGTGAATTTTCATTAAAAACTTTAACTGTTGGCAGCGGCGTTTTGCTTTTTATTTTGTTCTTTGACAGTTGGTATATAACAAAACACTTATATTGACTGGGACCTCGGGAAAGCAGTGTTTTGTGGTCCACCGGTCGAGGGACCACAAAACATACTGCTTTCTCGAGGTCCCAGCTGTCAATAAGTGTTAATTTAATTTTATAGCACAAAGATCAAATTTTTTCCTTTTGCTTGAGCTTGTGCTTCCATGTTACTGTATCATTGACCTGTATGTCATTGAAAACAGAACACTATGGTTGCACTTGTGATTGGTTTGTGCTTGGCTCCTGAGTAAAAGGTGCCGAGGCTGTGATTGCCCAAGATATCTGTAAAATGATCTAATTTTGCACCTCCAAGGGTCACAAAAGGAATTAGTACCTTTAAGGGTAACTCACAGATCAGACACTGGGCAAGAATGTCAGCTCCCAATTATTGCAAGGTTTTAAACACATGTATACTGCATTTGAGGTTTCGATTTTAGTAGAAAAAATAGCACTGCAATACGTAATATGTACATGTTTATCATCAACTGTACACAAATATGTAACAAGTAGGGATATAGCAAAAGACTGTCAAGTTGATTTCGATGGAAGGAAAATATTTTGGGATACTTATTAAGATACCGGTGGATAAGAACTTGTTTGATTTATAAATATTATTCATGATCATTTCTTTGAAAATAAAACTTTCTTATAATTCCTACAGAAATAAAAGAGTAAATGATTTACAGCATTATATGGGGGTTAATCTAAGTTTTGCCTAATATGTATAGTTCCTTATCTAATTTCACACTTCTATTTTCACACTTTGATGATATACACAGTAAGTTCTATCCAGATTCTCCTCAAAACCCCATCTCCTGTAGACTATCATTGAAACTCTACTTACAGATTCAAATACACTGCCTGGCTTTTGTTTTTCTTGTTCTGAATTTTATGTAGAGCAAATTTCATATGACTGTCAAAAACTATAGCACTGGACATAGACCCGATATAACACGCTCTCTTGTTCTTTATATATACTTATAAAAGGTCTAGTTGTCAATTGTCATATTTTCTTGGCAATTTTTTTGACGTTTACACAAACAAACGTATTTAATTTCCTCATGCATCCATCAAGATACCTTGTCACAGACAACTTGCTTGTATAGATATGGCTTAAAAGTGCTGACCATGCCATTTTTATAGTCAGGGGCCGATCCAGGGATCAGACAAGGGGGGGCCACTTCACATTTTATATTGTACAAAACAATAAATACAGGTTATTGCTGGGTTTCATCCATATTCCTTTGAGAATCAAAAGACAAAGAAGCAGTAGCCATGTTGGATGAACAAACAAGAGATGCTAATGAGAAATCTTTTGTTGAAGTTCATCCAAGATGGCTGCCGTGACGTCACATGCAACCCAGCAAATTACTGTCGGGTAAGCAAAAAATAACTTAAGGCTGTGTGTTGTTCTTGATATTTTTCTTTCTCAACGTAAAAATGTTTTATTTTTAGGATGAGAAAGGGGGTTCCCGAGCACCCAAGAAACCCCCTGGATACGCCCCTGCATGACAATCATATGAAGTCTGCTCTTACTTAGCACTCTAAATGTTTTAGTACCAAACCAACAGTGTCACTACAAAGCACACAATGCTGTGAAATTGTATATTATAGGAAATCAGCTATAAATCTCAAACTCTGAACTATGTTAACTTCATAGGAGAATTTTATCTGGAAGTAACTTTTAAGAGAGAAGATAATGACCCCTGATTTTCAAGGATACTGCAGTAGCATATTAGGCACAATAATAAAGACTTTATACAAATGAGGAACAATAATATATGGTCCAAGAATAAGTCCCATTCTAATGCACCCATCATCATTTTGTGGTTTCAGGATGTTCCAGGAAAAAAACCTTTAGTTATCCACTTAATTTCTTGATGTAAAACTTATGGTCTACTCAACAAAAACGTGTTTCAAAACCAGTTTTCCACACAAATGTTATTAGAATACACATGACAGCTTGCACACAGGATATCACTAGTCTATGCAACAATGGACATGTTAGGTTGACATCTTTGGTTAG
Source organism: Telmatactis stephensoni (assembly GCA_029948255.1). Taxonomy (NCBI): domain Eukaryota; kingdom Metazoa; phylum Cnidaria; class Anthozoa; order Actiniaria; family Isophelliidae; genus Telmatactis; species Telmatactis stephensoni. Next base: position 221,172 of record JALIZF010001394.1, on the reverse strand, counting down.
TACCTCTAATATTCTATTTGTTCGCCTCCAACTTAAAAATTGCAACCTTCTCATTTTCATTGTTTAAGGTCTCTCTATTACCCTACATGTATACACAGCAGAGACCACACATCTGAGTATGAATTGCTGGAAAAATGACCATGACCAGTATATACTGGAGTATGGTCATTCTATAAAAATCTATTTACTTCTTCTTGATGTATGAAAATGAAAGAATAGTTACTTGATCTCTCCATAGTTCCATCGAGCTGTATAAAAATTAATTTGAAAAGATAAACTCTAAAACACTATTGAATTAGAAGTCCTCAGTAGAGAAACAGATGAAGCTTGAACTGGGTTTGTTGCTAATAGTTTCACAGGGAAATCCCATGTCATAAGTTCTGTTTCAATGTCACCGGGACCTTGCCATGTCGCCATATCTAATGGTGGATATGTTGATTGCAGAGGACTTGCTCCAGCAGGTAAAGAACCACACACTAACACAAACTCAAAATGAAGTCTCCATTTTAAACAAACTGCAAAAAATAAAGAATATTGTACTTATGATCAAAGAATGATAAACTTTTCAAACTTACTTACGAACAGCTCAGAAAAATATTATTAGTACTTATTGACTCAGTGGGACGGCCAGACAGGAACTGAGTATTTGGCTTGAGGTCCTAGCTGCCATACAGACTGAGCGCAGGGAGATCCCTACAAATGACCAAGAGCCAAATATTTTCCCATCTGGCCTGACCTAATTCAGTCAATAAGCATTTTATCATATGATTGTTTTTGTTTTGTTTTGTTTCACCATTCTATTTTGTACAAATTCTACATTTTAGTAAAAGATCTTTTAGAAGAATAACGACTTTGATCAGAGATTTTTTATGCTGTGCTTACATGACATCTTCAAATGTAAATCCTCAAGACCTTATGAACTCTCTATATATGCCAAGGACAGTGTTATGAACATTACATTTTTTTCTATTGTTTTGTTATGTCCCAAGAGACTATTAATTCGTTTTAGTAGCCAGAGATACATGAATAAATTTGCAGACCAAAGTTGTTATGATGAAGGAATTAACGTACAAGAACTTGTCGTAGCAGAGTTACCAAAAATTCAACAAATATGAACTGTAGAAAACAGAATTGTAAGTATTCAATTAGTTATAATATAGTATTTAATAAGCACATACACTGACACTATATATTTCTTTATAGTTCGACTCTTTCGAGTGCAAAAATAAATTTTCTTACTATACCCGTCACCGACGTGTTCAATTCAGACAGAAAAACAATAATTTCAAATCAAGAGCTTTTATAATTAATGAATAGTTACATTGAGGCAATGCTTACCTAAATCGGATACAAATTCAGGAGTTGCTGTAATTGGTACTGGAAGTACTATATGTGTCTTTTTTGTATGCAAACAATGTTCTTGGAATGAGCAATGTGATGTGTACGTTACACCAGTTGATTTACTAGAGGGTAGTTGGCATTCTTCTGGAATGTGTTCTTCACTTTGTAGTGTTACAGTAAACTAATGAAACATTCAATAGGTAAGAATATTGTCAATCATGAAATCTAGAATTGCGATGTTGCTGGGTAGCTTCATCTTCAACTGAAATTATGTTTCTCCAGCATAGGCTTATTTTAATTTGTTACTGAGCTTTCAGACTCTGGTCCATCATCAAGGTATATGATTAAGCAAATTTCAATTAACTACTTCAGTAACTAAAAATATAGTTATCCAGCTGGTAAAATATGATTTCAATTCATTTGAAGATTGTCAATCATGTTTGAAATCACTTGACTGGTGTGAACCATGCTTTACCTTCAGACAAGGAATCAAACTATCTGTAAAATCAAAAGAACCAACAATTTCTTCTCCTATTTTGTAAGCTGATTTAAAAAGGCAGAATTTTCCTACATGACCTCTGTTGCTAACAATATTATATACATCTGTTGAAGAATAAAGAAACGAAAGAAGTAATTTGTTATTTAGTCATAATATTATATGCATGTCACAGTCATACAGAATTTCTCAAGAAAAAATATATTAATACTTACGATTATTTCTTTTAGATGTTACTGAAGTTAAAAAGTCAACTGCCACATCTAAACGAGAAGTAGTCTGTGCTCTGTTTTGTAAAAATGGGTTGGCTGGTTGTTCTCGTAAACCAAATAAATGTTCAATTTCTTCTATTCCTTAAGACGATCAAAACAAAAATGAAACAAAAGCACAAGTCAGATATTTTACAGGTTTTGGGTAATATTATATATTAAGTATCTCAAGAAAGTCAATCAAAGTGAACAAAAAATGGGGGTATCAGAGCTCGAAATTAATGCTAGCAAACTCACAAAATGCTTGTGCTTTTCCAGAATTTGCAAGTAAAAAAATACAAGTCTAGCAAGCACTTGCAAGTAAGAGTCAATCATTCCTTCAAAACTTGAGAGAAAACTGAAAGTTCATGTTTAATTTCATGTCAAGAACAAAAGCATTTGTAACCAGTTCAGGACAAGCACATAGTAGGTTGTCAGGACAACAGCAAAGAAGACCAAATAAATAAAGATATTATTATCACTTTACTAGTAGAAAAAAATATCTTACTAGCAACATTTTGCTAGTGGACTAAAAAGTTTTACTTTGAGCCCTGATGGATGGATTGATGGATGTACATGTAATTAGTAGAGGACAATATTTAACATCTGTGTCCCATTAACTATAGGACAGACTGTCAACCCTCTATTCTTTCCCTCAATCAATGCTGTAGATGTACATAAGATAGAAGTCACAATGATTGAAGTGTTGCCATGGTAACCTCTTGCTTAAAAGTCTGTACAATGATTCTTTAGGCTAGTACCATCTATTGACATTGATGGGTAAGGAAGATAAATAACTCAATTGCTTTTATAATCAGACTGAAACCAAACATTATTTTATAACGATCGATCAGTTTCAAAATTACATGCCATATGGATAAAAACAAAAGAGATGCCAGCCATGGTTGGCTGGTTTCTTTTGGTAATCCATGTTAGCTTCTATATCAAGCAAATTTTGAAAGTGGTCTATTTTTAATAATTAAAATGTATAATTTTAACATACATGTATGTACCTTGGACAACTAGAATTCGAATGGGTAGACGTAAAAGTTTTATTTGTGAATGTACACGGCTTGTTCCAATGGTAATTTTGTATGAGTATTTCACAGCATGACCTCTGTATGATGGTGGCCCAACGGATGGAATAGTCTCAGTGTATAAAACTAAAAAAACAAAAGGAATAATTATTGTTTTGTTTTTAACTTTATTCTTATCATCTTCATCATCATTATCATCATCACCACCACCGCCACCACAAACCTGTAGCCACTATAATCAGGATTTTCAAAAATATTTTAAGGATACACGGGACACAATCGAGTACTTCACTTTGAACCCTAGTGGCGCGCTTACTTTACATTAACTCCTAATAAAATATACATTTTCTAAAAGCCTAAAGACCAAAATTTACATATCTTTTATCTTTTTCCGATAAAACTGATTAATTTGGGAATTATCAAGTACCGAAAAAAATGCGCAGTCTCAGAATTTGAGGTTAATTCTCCTTCTGTTTTGTATGGACGGATCATATTTTTTATTCCACCTTGTTTTGCCAACATTGATCTCGCAAAGTGTGTCTGGGTTTTTTTAATTAATGCTCCATTCTTTTCTAATTGAATTTTGAAGCTCAACATACGTGTTTTTAGGGGCCCTCTTCACAAAATGCCTCATATCTAAAGAAAGAATAGAAAAAAAAGGAAATGCAGACACACTTTGGAAGATGAATATCTTTTGAATCAACTTGCCAAATATCATTGAAATTGATTGATTACCGAGGGAGAATAAACCTTTTAAAGTTGCATTTTTCTCTAAAAACTCTTCCCTAGAAAAGCATGATTTTAATTTTCAAAGGATTAAGGTTTATTTACACAGGGGTGATTTTTTTTTTGAAATAACTTGCTTTGTAAAAAACTTTTTAATTTGCTTTTCTTATAAAATGAAAGATTATACCCTAATTAACCTTACAGCACGTTTTCTAAAAATGAGACAATTTGAAGCGATTTTGTGTCCCGTGTATCCTTAAGTAGCAGTCAGAATTGACTCTTTTAAATCCCTATATCTCATATCTGTTGTTGTTTTTCAATGATTAAATACTTAATATGTTTTTTTAATTTCAAATAAAATTTAACATCAGTAATTACAGTGCAGAATTATGCAAATGTGTAATGGTTTTTGAAAATTTAAAACATATTATTATAACATAAAATGATAACAGAGATAAACCTTACATAAATAGTACATTTAGGACTTTTTTAATTTGTAACATTTTTTTAGAAAATGATCTTTGACCATGAAATTTCAAAGAAAAAAGAAAAAAATTAATTATGATGGAGGACCGCTTATTGAAAGCATTTCACTCAAGTCAACAAATCACATTCAAATGCTAAAATTGATTTTGAAAAGGCAATAACTCTCTTTCAATAGCTTTTTATTGTTTTATTTAATACATGAAAGCAATTATTTAAAAATTAAATTGTAAATTAAATTGTAAATTTTAACAAAAAAAACTGTCAAGAAAAATAAACGATCAATGGTAAAACGTGTTTTTATCGTGTTTAGTGTTGATCATTTTTGTTCGCCTTGTGTTTGTTTACATAATCTGCCACTAATAACGTTACACGGTCATATCCACTGTTATGTCAATATCGTTTTAGGCTTATAAATGTCAATATAATTTTTCTCAGCTGGTTATACAAAACCGAGAAAACAATACAAATTTATTGCATCGAAGATAAAGACTTACATGTTTTTGAGTCCCCAGGACCAAGTTGCAAGTCGCAAAATAAAATTTTCGGTTGAGTAGCGATCAAGCAATGACCTTGATCTCCTGGATGGAAGAAACAAAAGCAGGAAAAAAAACATTCATGTTTTACATTACTGAAAAAGGTGATAGATACTTGAGTATTCTAACCTGTTGACGGCGCAAAACTTGTCCGCGACTTTGCGATGGGAGACAAAATATCGGGCACTGTAGCATCACCTTTCCCTGGTATAGTGACGCGATTACTGTTCACTGAACATTGACAATGGATTTGAGCGCTTGCCCAAGCAAGACGCTCCACTTCACGGCCAGCAAATTCAAGTTTATCTTCCTTAAAATGATTCAATTTACTCGGACTCGGAAATTCCTTTGCACTTTCGCTTATGTTCGAGAAAATAATTTCACATTGAAGTGTTTCACCAGCGAGATACACAGCGCTTCGAATCATCCGAGCTTTGATCTCAATCATTGCATCAGAGCTCCTTAAAGCGAACCTCACTTCGTAGATTAGTCATTCTTCTAGGTACAACGATACTGTATTATAAGATAACGATGATGGCCCAAGTGGGAAGGCATAAAGAATTCATACTCAATCCATCACACTCGTTCTCATCCGCCATCTTGGAAATCCTTTTACAGTTAGCCGCTGTTCCTAAAGATGGAGGGCGCTCAAGAAGCAACAGGTAGCCCATTCAACTAGTCCAAAAGTGTCAAAAACAAACAAGTTTATAAGGGTTCCCCTATCATTTTTCATTCTGAACATTTCATTTTATGTTTTTTTTCACTATACCTTGGGCTACTCCTCTTCAACAATTTTTTTGCGTTGCCTTCGAGTTGTGAATGGAGGCTAGCATGCATAATAAAGCTAGCCAAAACTGAGATAGATTATAAACTAGGTTCCCTACACGGCTTTTGGGTGAAACGTGAATGGCTGATTTATTTTGACGTGAAACGTGATTTAAGGGAGCATTCATTTTCTTGGAGGGGGGTGGGCTGGAGGAATTGCAGGAATCAAATACAAAAAAAATGCAAGCCCCCACGGTAAGTAATTGAACTATATTAATGACCCACCCCACTTCCAAATATGAAAATAGGGCCCTTGACCTGGTTTAACTGTCAGAAAAACATGACCCACCCCCTTTCATAGAGTAAATTTCTTTTGGCCCACCCCTCAATTCCTCCGGCCCATCCCCCCTCCTAAAAAATGAATGCTCCCTAAGGTCTAAAATCTTTTTGCATCCACTTGAAAGCAACTTTTGATTTTTTTGTGAACGTCAAAGAGACTTTTGACTGATTATCCGTGACGTGTGATTTCATTTTGCAATGGGGTAACGCTTTCATGAGACAAAAGTGAAAGTGACATAAGACCACTCTGGAAAATAGTTGAAAAAGGTGTCAGTTTGAATGAAAATTCTCATTTTTCACTCTAAATTTATGAGTTTCGAAAATAAGGTCAAATGATACTCAGAACCACCGCCGACCCACAGAAACCAGTTATGACTCTTTCACCTCAGTGATATGGGGGGGTGGGGGGGGGGGGGGGGGGGTAAAATAAAGAAAAATTATTTTCAATAAAAAATTGTAAAAAAAAAAAATCTGCCGGGACATTTCCTTAAAAAGGATTTCCCCTCACTCAAAGCTTTATATTTCAAAATAGAACTTTCTATTGCCTTTTTTGTAAAAAATGAGTGACGTCTAGCTTTAAAATTTCAAGTTTAGACTGTGAATATTCCATGAAATGGAGAGAAAGTAAGAAAACGTTGAAATATTTTATTTTTTCTCGGCAAGCTTGATCGAAAAAAATACACTAAGCTATTAAATTTGTCGGCAGTTCGAAAACTACAAGCGAATGTTGAGCAAAAAACCTATTCCCGAACTACTATAAGTAAAATGGAAATTATTTTGTTATATTATCTGCTATAACAGAAAAAAAAAACTATCTAAAAGATTTTAAGTTCCTAAGAGCAAAAAAATGGCCTTCTACAATCCTCAAAACTCATTTCAACTCAGTTCTTGAAAAAACCTCGAGCTTGAGGTTCAAATCGGATCGAAACGCACCAATCAGATTAAAGCAAATTTTATAATTGACCAATGAAGTTTTAGAAAAGTGCACCAATCAGAGAGCAGTTTTCGTCGTATAAATTAATCACGTCGACATCAAGTGTTTTTAATATTTTTAGCAAAAACTTGAAAGAACGGCTTTATTTCCTTTATTACAAGGCTAAACATTTTAAACATTTGAAGAAAGATGGCTCGTACGAAGCAAACAGCTCGTAAATCTACCGGAGGAAAAGCTCCAAGAAAACAGTTGGCAACCAAGGCAGCTAGGAAGAGCGCTCCATCGACAGGAGGAGTTAAAAAACCTCATCGTTACAGGCCAGGTACAGTCGCTCTTCGTGAGATTCGTCGTTACCAGAAGTCAACCGAACTGTTGATCAGAAAACTACCGTTCCAGCGTTTGGTTAGAGAAATCGCTCAGGACTTCAAGACAGATCTTCGTTTCCAAAGCGCTGCTATTGGTGCCCTACAAGAGGCAGCCGAAGCTTATTTGGTTGGTTTATTCGAAGATACGAATCTCTGCGCCATCCACGCTAAGAGAGTCACAATTATGCCAAAGGACATTCAACTTGCAAGAAGAATCCGCGGAGAACGTGCTTAGAGACATGACAAGACACTAAAAACTGTTTTTAGAGTAGTGACTTTAATTTATCTGTAATATTGAAACCTAAACTGGAGCGATTTGTATATTACAATAATTGAAAAGAAGCGCCAAAATGGAGAACACTTAACGACGCTATTTGAATGGCCGTTGATCTTCGACGATTTTTTCTACTATTTTTCGCTTGTACTTACACATTCCGTCCTGAAATCGAAAATCGGTCGATGCCTTTTCGCATAAGCTAACGTAAGAGTTATAAGATTTTTAATTTTTGATGTAAGTGTGTAAAAGAACAACGATTCAAGGGCTTTTTTTTTTCTGTTCTCGAAACTTCCAATATGGCGTTGCCCAAGTCTTTGTTAAAATCAGCTTCAAAGAACGCATTGATGTGAAATTTTAAGGAAGTTTCCGCTAACAAATACTGTAATATCCTGTGTAAGTGCATAGTGTTCAGTTCGGATGTTTTTCCCCCCCCCTAATCCATGCATAAACTTTTTAAGTTTCGTACTTAAGTGTCGAAATTTTAAAACTGCGGTGTAGAAGCCGAGGAGACATCGCATGTTTGCGTGAAGCATTAACTGCAATGTAGCCGCTGTTTTATCTTAAGAGTAGCCCAGTAAATCAAATGTGTATAGTAATTATGAGAACTTGAATCATAACTTCTGTAATATTCTCTTAACTGAAAATGTACCATATTTAACATGTATACACGCCATTTTTTAACTATTAAAACGAGGAATTATATCCTCAGTTTTAACTCTGTATGTTGTCGGATTTTTAGCGCGTGACGCGTATTTCCTTGGGGGCTTTGAATATGTAGATGGCGTTTCATGTCATCAGAATTTAAAACCTTTTGGGGGAATTTTAAACGGCCAAAACTGAAAGAAGAGCTGTTTCTAAAAGCGTTTCAGTCATAAAATATTAGCTATATTTAGACAGGTGGCTTTTCAGCAATGTAGGGGACAGTTTTCCATGTCACCGTTGTAAAAGTGTTTTTTGATGCTTTCTCGCGCCCTTCAAACGTCACTTCCGAATTCTTACGTCACATGATTGCTATGATTACTAAAATTTGTTATGTCACAATGAAGTCCTTTTATAACCATTGGATCGGACTCGGGAGTACGGATGGTGGATTTTCGATAGATAAACGTGATGCATGAAAGTGGACTCCGCGCATGCTGACGGTCGCATGTGATATTTGTCATCTTTTGTGTCACACTTGCCAAACCTATCTGATTTTCTTTGAATTTTCATTTGAGAAAAGAAGTGTTCAAGATCATTTAGGTATCAAAGTTATTTATTGCATAGAATTCTACAGAGATGTTGCATAATTTACATTTTAAGAATGAAGTATACAATATTCAATTACAATTTTGTATTTTTTTTAAATACGCTTCAATAAAACAAAATCAAATATAATTAAATTATAAATAAATCCAATGAAGCCCAAAAATGCAGAGCTGCTCGTACGCTCTTCTGTTGCCTCCTACGTACTACCTACTACGAACCACGCCTTTAGAGACTCTGAAAACGACACGGTTACGACGGGAACTTCAAAGTGTCTTTATAGACATCACAGCGCTAACACGGTCGCGGCAGCGCCATTCGTTACGAAAACTGCTCTAGTTTATACATCCTACAAAGACGCCCCTAGGTTTATCACGCAACGCTGATTGGGTTAGTTTTTGGTGCGCGCGCTAAAATGTACCGAATGCTTTTTCATCACTGCTCGATCAGTCTCTACAAGCACGAGTGTACAACGGCATGAGGTGAAAACGTCTAGTTTTCGTCAAAGTGGTGGCGTAATTTGCTCGTTGTAGATCAATGTTTTCAAATTAATTATTTTCACTATAGTCAAAATAATACTTTAGTGGCAGCAATTCTGATGATAATAGAGTGATTTAGCAAACACGACGACGCGACGCTGACGAATTTTGTTCGAAATGACCGATGACGTAAAGAAGAGGACGTGAAAACAAGTGAAATTCTTAGATTTCATGTGACGTCATTTTCAATCTCGCTAGCTGGAATTTTAATCACCTGAAAGCCAAGTTTTCAATAGAATATTCTCTGGTTGAGAGCACATGGTAGTCAAACATTGACCACCATTTGAAGCAGATAATGAAATTCAGCAGCTGTTACGTTTGAAACCCGGTAAAAGCGTCCTGAACATGGCGTCGCGACGTTGTCACTGTAACGTTGTCACGGTAACGTTGTCACGGCAGTCACGCAACGAACGCATGTGACGAATTCGTTATCGTTTCGCGTCGCGTTTGCTAAATCACTCTTATAATATTTTCTAAGAGCTTTGTCTATAGTCTTGAAGAGGAGATTTTTTTCAAGATTGAGTAATAAAGGCTAAAACCGCCAAAAACTAGCCCTTCTTGTAAGTTTTATTTCAGATTTTTGCTTTGGATTTTAAAACACAAATTTTATTGTTACCAGTTAGAAACTGATCTAATACTGAAAATAAAATCGGCATTTAAAACTGTCTTTGGAATTGTACAAAATAGTTATCGTGTATTTTTATCTAAACTTAGGACCTTTAATGCTGATTATAAAAAACATATATGGGAAATGAGCGACTGGGGACCTAAACCTCATTTTGGATTCAAATTTTCACTTTGGATTAACACTCAAATTTGACTTTTATCCGGCAACGTAAACCAACTATTAAAAACAACCTAAATTTTCTGAAATAAATAATTTTAGCTTTGTACAACACTTATTCTTCGACTGAGAGGTCTTTGTCAGTGCTCAGTGCTTCAATATGAAAAAAATATCCTCTTAATATATACTATATTTTGTATATATTCATTTTATATAATTACCACTGTCCCTGCTCTAGTCTAATGAATGTGCTCATAATTGAAAACTACTGTAATTCGATCGGCCTTAAATAACACAGGCTATCCCCTCTATTCTCTTAGGCTGATTTAGAAAACGCGATGCAATTCGTGAACAGAACGCGAGACTATATCACATTTGTCCTGGCGTGACGACGTCGCGACGCCAGGTTTAGGGTGCCATGCATTTCACATGGTTTTTCGATTCCTCTTCTAGACGTCATTTCGAACAAAATTCGCCAGCGTGCGTGGCGTCGTCTTTCGCGTCGCGTCGTGCTTGCTAAATCAGTTATAATATGGTTAGACTGCACGTAGTCCCATTCATTTTCAGTAAACACAAGTTTGTCAGAATGCCTACATGAATGCCAATGCAGAGAATTGGGCCGAGATGATTTTCCTCTCCGCTCTCCCTTCCTCAGCCTTTCTCCTATTCTCTGTACTGGCCCCAGCCCCTCCCCTCCCCAAAAAATCCTTAACTGAGTCTTGAGAGAAAAGTGGGACTGGCATGGTATCAAATGAATCAGTATAGAATAAAAAAACACTGTATATAAATTCTCACTTATATAAATTCTCCAGTACATATTTGCAATGATAATATTTACTGCAATTTTCATAATACTGCGAACTCTGACCTTCAAACAGTCCGTTGGAATTTGGTTTTCCGCTTCCGCACACTTCAAACAAAAAACCAAAAAATACTCATAAAGATCCCTAAAAACCTACCAAATGACTGAAAACGATCTTTTAGACTGATTTATAACAGCTAAATATGATTTTGATATTCGGTTAGCTTTTGTATTTTGTATTTTTATTTTGATTGACGGAAGCTAATTTGGCAAAAACCATTTGAGTGTTTACATGTCCGAGTTCGCATGATTTTGAAAATTGCAGTAATAGATAAAAGCTATAAAATCATAACTATCTTCTCAGACTTCAAATGAATGACCCCTGGAATATATCTGACCTTAAGAAATAATTTACTTGGTACCAACCTGAAGGGGTACCGAAGTAGTATTCTTCAATATAAATAGAAAATATGATTTATAAATAACAAAGCCAAAACTAATAATAATATTTTTTGTATACAGTGAAAAGCTGAAAAAAATTATATTACCTAAAAAAATCCCATTCACTTGAACACATTAATTCAAATTCAAGATAGCAGAAGTTTTTGAAGCATTTGTGACTTACAGGAAATATATATACGTTGTGTAAATTTTTTTTGTAGATTTTAAAGTTTGTATCTAATTTATATCCTTTTTGGGCAATATACTGTATTTCTGAAGTAGCACAAGTGTTTTCTTTTTTCTTTTTTGTTTGTATAGGCTGGCAAAAGCTTCCCTAATGGTCTTCACCGTTAAGTGCACAATAAAATGTCTAGTTTCAATCTCTTTTTTACAACACTTGATACTAATCTCGCAATCTGATTGGTTGATTACAGTGTGTCAATAAGAGGACTGACACACTGCTGACGCGTTTAATATCGGCGCGCGCTCGTTCTGTTGCCCCATAACTTTCATCTCAAATAATTGTCGCAAAAAGGCGAATTGAAGATGTTTTTGAGTTGTCTGTCCTCATATTGACACACTCTTGTCGCCATAAAATGTCCAAAACTTTGCAGTGAAATCACTTGCTGCGCTCGTAATTCCACTTCAGTTTTGGACATTTTATGACGCCAAGGGTGTGTCAAAAGGTAAGACAACTCAAAACTATCTTCAATTTGTTAAATTGAGGGAAGCGTGGGGAAGAAATTGTTACAACACAAATTGAAAAGACTGTGATCCCCTGACATGAAAAATACAATTTTTACAGACCAAGAAGGAAGCTAGTGCTTTACAAGTGTCTTATAGCTTGAGCCTGCTCAAGCTCTCTAGTTCTATTTAGTAATTTTGTATACATTATAGATGAAAATACATATCTAACTATTTAAATTGCGGTAAGGTCTGAACATTCTCACTTTTCTCTGTTGCCTTTGTCTTTACTCTGTTATCAATAGCCCACTGCATTGACCATATGCTCAAAGGTCTCATGTAGGCCAGTGACCTGTAGTTGCCATTAGCAACAATGGCTTCTGGAGTTTGGAAGCTCATTCCAAGCCTCTCAAAGCATGTATTGTAGATCCCACTTGCTGTTTTGAAGCCTTCTTCAATCATACCCTTTCATTACGAAAACAAATTATTATTGTTTTAAATAGTTAATTCAGTTTATGGGAATGTCACACTACACTACAAATTTTAGAAATGGACCTTTTTTGCTTTTGACCACCCCTCCCTTCCCGCCATACTTTTCTAATGGTCTGCCCCTAAGTGCAACATTGAGTTAAAAATGGGCAGATTGTAACATGACACACGTGCAGTTACGTTTAGCGCAACGTTAGGCAATCTGTAATAATAATAATAATGATGATAATAATTTATTATTTAAAGGGCGCAAAATTCATATGGATATGCTCTAATGCGCCTATAAATAATCAAATAAATAAGTTGTAGCAAAATGTTGCAAAATTTTGAATGAACGAACATTGTGTCCACCATTCAGGCGTGACAAGGATGCTAACTCTTCAGAGATAACAGTGCATGCATGAAAAAAACATGCTTACAAAATTCATGGTACTCCATGTCTACTAAATGTCATACCTCTTGTATCATAGATGCAGCTACTGCATATGTAACACCTGTCCAGACTTCTTCAGCTTGTAAGCTGCTTGTGTCAACCTAAACAAACAAACAAAAAAACATTAAACAGGATTAATACAAGATAATTTATTGGGTTGTCTCTAGCTTCGGTGTTTTTTTTGTTTTGTTTTGTTTTGTTTTTGTTTTTGTTTTTGTTTTTGTTTTTGTTTTTGTTTTTGTTTTTGTTTTTGTTTTTGTTTTTGTTTTTGTTTTTGTTTTTGTTTTTGTTTTTGTTTTTGTTTTTGTTTTTGTTTTTGTTTTTGTTTTTGTTTTTGTTTTTGTTTTTGTTTTTGTTTTTGTTTTTGTTTTTGTTTTTGTTTTTGTTTTTGTTTTTGTTTTTGTTTTTGTTTTTGTTTTTATTTTTTATTTATTTATTTATTTTTTTGATGAAAAGTTGACAGACGTTTCGGCCCAAACGAGGATCTACCTCAACTTTTCACTAAAAAAATGATACCATAATCAATATGACGAATTAAAGATAAAACCTTATAATGAAAGTGGCACAGGAGGAGGACCAGCTTGAGGGGGGGGGATCTTTTCACAATCCCAAATGAGTCAGCATGTCACTGAAAGATGACTGGATGGCAAAGAGCTTACCTGACCATTTGGGCGCATACCATTGACTGCACCCATTGTTCCATCTTGGAATTTCATAACATTGTATTCAAAAATAGTTTGTAATGCACTGGTTACATGCTCTAATGGAAAAACCTAAAAGCAAAGATATATTGAAATTATAATTATTACAATGATGATGATGACAATGGTGGTGGTGATGAAGGTGTTACAATCATGATTTGAGTTGTTGAGCCACTCGTTTCTCATCGCTGGGTGTGTATGAGCTCTGGCTTGGTGCTGGATCATATGTGAGTTGAGGTTGTTTGAGGGTTTCCTCCACATACTCCAGTTTTCCTCCCTCAGCAAACAAATCAACATGTGAGTCAAGTGATGTTTGTAAAATATTTAATGTAGTCATTGATATTTTGGCATAGGAAAGTTGAATACCATTTTATCTATCATTAGAGAAAAGTTAAGAAAAGACCCAGAAAAGTCACTTTAGCTATTTTCATGGGCACTCTTAATCAGTGACACCAACCTCATCATCTGCACGTTGTGCAAGATCACAAGCATGTAAATACCACTGTCCAGCCAGCTGGTCAGCCATAATACTGTTATGGTACTTGTGATCACTGCTATCATAGTTATAATATTTACCTAGTCAATATTAAATAATAAACAGATTAGTATGGAATTACATGGATTTATATAATAATTGGCATATTACGCGCGCTCTGATTGTTCGAACAACCATGTGTGATTAGAGTACACACACATAGATGGCGTCATCGAATCTTACGCGCGCTCTGATTGGTTGGAATGTTTCGATAAATATTATATAAAACAGATAGATTCCATTTTTCCGTGCGTCTGTACTCTAATCGATGCACAGAAGACGTCAAAATGTGGTGAGAACTTCGACTTTGTCTCGTGGCGTACTTTTTTGTTCTCACCACATTTTGACGTCATCTGTGCTTCGATTAGAGTACAGACGCACGGAAAAATGGAATCTATTTGTTAAATAATATTACCTAGTCAACAATAATAATAATAAAAAAACAGATTAATATGGGATGACCACTGTTACATTTTACATGCAGCATAATCAATAATCAGGCATCAGCAACTTGCAAGCAACGTGTCTGCAAATTTCCATGCTTGTCTATCGGATAAAAATTACGAATGTTTAATTCTCAAAGTATTTGGTGTTTTCGACTTCAAATTCACTGATGTTTAAATATCCCCGTACACTTCCTTGATATCTGCTTATCATTCTCTAGTCTAATACGAACACGTAAGATTCGGATATTTTCTCTGTAACTAAAACCTTTTGAAATCGCGAACTTTGTACAAAGGGGGCGTTTTAAACTGCATTTTGTTGCATGGTAATGGCGTTCGTTTTCGTAAGGCGTAAGTAACGTACGCGAACGTATACGTAACGTTAACTTATAAAAGTGAATTTACATTGCGTTGCATTACAAAATTATTTTAGCTTACTTCCTTTGGCGGTCGTAAATCTGACGGAAGATCGCCGCGAACCTGAAGTTTTAATTTTTTCTGACTTCGTTTGGAGTGCTTATTCTAAGTGTTTTTCCCCTCAGTCTCTCGTTTATTCATGATGATGTTTCTTTTTACACGCGACTTTTCTTTTTTCAAATTTGTTTGATACGTCTTTTTCTTTATAACCGACTGTGCTACGATAACGGGTTAAAAGTTAGCATTCGTTGTTGTTCGTAACTTATAGTACTAGTCCTCCTGAATCCAAACTCTTCAGTGAGAAACTCTTGAGAGAAAAATAAAGCCAGAATGGAAGTTCTGCTCTAAGGATGTTTGTCAAGTTAACTTCACATAACAGAGGTTATAGGAAATTAATTTCCCAGTTAGAAAATACTTTCTATTGATGTTTGTGCTTGAGACATTCCATGTTTACCATTCCATAGTAGTTTTATATAAGCTTTTTTTCCGTGTTCCAATATATTCATGTATTTGTCTCGTTCTTCAGGATAGTCCAATATAGTAGCTATCTCTGCCATCACTCTCAGGGCTGCTAGCCACAAACCTCCACAATAAGCACTGAAAAACAATATAAAAACAAGTTCCAATAAATGTTAAAAAGTTTCAATAATTAAAGGCTATTTAAAGTGAAAACGAGAGTGCATACATCCAATGAGTCGTTAGCCTTGCTGCACGTTTTGAGAGACTTTAAGACGTAACGCAAGACGTGTACGTTTACGTGTTTGTGCGCCATCGTTAGACAGCTAATTGAGATTCACGTAAACGCAAGACGTGTTCGTTTACGTGTTTGTGCGCCATCGTTAGACAGCTAATTGAGATTCACGTAAACGCAAGACGTGTTCGTTTACGTGTTTGTGCGCCATCGTTAGACAGCTAATTGAGATTCACGTAAACGCAAGACGTGTTCGTTTACGTGTTTGCACGCCATCGTTAGACAGCTAATTGAGATTCACGTAAACGGGAAATGGCAGACGGCAGAGTCAATGCAACACAAAAAGAAAAACTGAACGTGCTCTCGCTGTCGGAGTTGTCATACTGCTTATAGCCGGGTAAGCAAAGCATGAAATCCTGGTAAAATCACGCATCATGCGGCAAATTTTGACGCAAACACGTTGATGCTTTTTTTATATAATAACTTTATTGTAATAAATAACATTGCTACTACAAAAGGGCCATAGAAGAGAGGAACTGAATCCTCATTGTAAACTATACCCCAAAATGCTTGTTATAAAATAGCAATTCACGCGCGGGTTCATGCAAGGATCACGCGTTATTTTTTGGCCAAACCGTGTGCCTCACCCTGTGGTTACTGCAATTTTCAAAATCATGCGAACTCGGACATGTAAACACTCAAGTGGTTTTTGCTAAATTAGCTTCCGTCAATCAAGATTAAAAATCAAAAATAGGAAAGCTAACCAAATATCAAAATCATATTTAGCTGTTACAAATCGTCTAAAGATCGTTTTCAGTCATTTGGTAGGTTTTAGGGATATTTATGAGTAGTTTTCTGGTGTTTTGTTTGAAATGGGCGGAAGCGAAAAACCAAATTCCAACGGACTGTTTGAAGGTCAGAGTTCGCAGTATTATGAAAATTGCAGTACTATCTCTAAGTAGTATCTCAATAGCCATTTATAAAGTCCCCTGGTTTTATTCCTTCAAAATCAACATATTTGGTGAGTGTTGTTGAACTAATCACACCCTAACACGGACACTTTCGAGACCTACTTCTCACAATGCACGTTGCTGGAGCAATAATTCTGGCAAGTTACTTTGTGGAAATAGACGACAGTTGTATAGGCAGGTCCGTCTGTACTAACGCCAATCAAGAGAGCATAGTTATACTCTCTTGCACCAATACATAATGCACTTGTATTTGAGGTAAACACTGGTATACTCACCTCGGTCCTTTCACAGGCCATGCATCGTACGTCTGATCAGCTAAGCCTGAATTCTCAATCAATCCATCTCCATCACGGTCATACGTCATAGATCTCGTCATCACCGTCTACACAATAGCAAAACAGTAGCAAAAACATCACAGACAACACAAGAGCAAAGGTAGTAAATTTACATAAATATGATTACGAGTTTCCTCGAAACTGCTGCTATCGCCATTTCTTAGCTATACATGGTACAATTTGGTGCACGGATCGTTGACAAGTCACAACTCAATTCTACTTTTGTAACTGTTTTGTGGACACGCGCGTAATTCTGTTGCGCGTACAGTTGCAAGAATGGTTGAAATTCAAAGCCGCATCTAACGTCATTTCTTACACGTTGCAGCTTGTAAACAGCATTACAGAAGTAGAATTCGATTTACTCCTGCAACAGCTTCACATTGCATGGGTGGACACACAGTGCAATTTGGCTACTGGCTGTTACGCGCGCGCAACACCTATTTCAAAAACGTATGTCGGACGAGATGCGGCTAAAGCCATGCACTGACGCCTAAACCGAAAAGGAGTATGTCTGTCCAGATGCAAAATTTTACTCATTTTTCGGCTTTTGTCTTCAGTGATCAGTTTAGCGGGAAGGAAAAAGGGGTATAAGGAGGAGGCAGACTTGATGTGAACTGTCGTGTTTATTTTTGCGGTTTATCTGTCTGTGTGTCTGTGTGTCTGCCTGCCTGTGTCTGTCTATCCTCTGCCTGTCTGTCTGTCTGTCTTTTAAAATAGGTATATCAACATTAGGTTGGAAAAGATCACGATCCTACCTTAGCAACAGGCCACATATCTTGTAAATAATAAACATCGTGCGTTGCTATGTAATCACGGTAAACTTGTAAAACAAACTTGAGGTTCAAGTCTTTCCACTTGGATGTGTCGTGAATGTGATAAGCATTGATTCGATCCCATGGTTCTTCATCTAATCAAATGAACAAGTAATATATTAGCGTGACAATGGCTTTTGCGTGACCGTGATACGGTTCTCCGCTGAAGCCAACGACTGTAAACAAGTTTATCAGGGAAGCAACAGGCTTGATGCACGATTGCGTCAAAAACTTTGACAGCGGCCCTGTTGGATGGCAAGAACAAAACAATTCCTTCCCGCAAGGAAATGGACTTTTTCTAAATGAAAAAATGATTGTTCTTGTAATCCAACAGGATGGCCTTTGTCACATGATCGAACTAGTTGGTGCAAAATTCTTACCAGGGTCCCCTATGTCGTGGGGAATACATCCGGGTACTTTACGCTTACAGTAATGACCGTTCATCATCGTCATCCACTCTTCATTGTCTGTCTGGTTGACGGTATGAGCTGACGAACAATAGAACAATTTTAGCACTAACACTATTGTATATGGGCTCAAGATGCATCTGCACTACTAATACGACGACAAAAACGTCTCTAAAAACATTTGCGCTTTGAATCGGAAGTAAGAAAAATGTATAAGCGCTGTTACACGCTGAACCTTTCCTCTGAAACCTGCCTCAATCGCCGTTGCGAGACATGTTTCACAACGCATTGCACCGTGTAACATGGTCATTTAGCTGAAACCTTCCCCGGGTCGGTTTCACGAGATGGTTTCACGAAAAGTAGAACTACTTTCTACTCCTGCAACAGAAATTTCAGTGTGTAACACCCCTTATGAAAATCGTCTCGCATCGGCGATCGAGACAAGTTTCAGATAAACGTTTCAGCGTGTAACAGCACCATGACGTTTCCATCTGCCAAGAATGTTCTTGGTGCGGAGAATTATATACATACATGATTGAGACTCCCTCAACAGGGAGTCCTAACTAAATCATATAAATCAAACATAAATGGATTAAGAATCCCAACTGGCAAGGAGGCAAACCAGTTGGCTATATTACAAGCATGGCTGAGAAACTGAATTTGAACTAATCGAAATCGGAACAAATTCAGTCTCAGCTAGTCGCCAGAGCGGGAATCGAACCTGGGACCGCAAGATTGCGAGACCAATGCTCTGACCACTCGGCCATGCTGCCTCCTTGCAAAGCAGTTTTCGTATGACTTTGAAACGAATACGGTCACGTAACGACACGGTTACGTCAGGAGTTTCGAATGTTTTTAGACAAATGGTTGGGTTCACACTAGGACCTCAAGTCAGACTTCAGTGTGACTTGAGATTATTTTGTGTGTGAACGGCTCATCAAGGCCAATTTCAAGTCAGTCTTGAAATCCATGGGAAAGCGGCATTTTCAAAAGATTTCTGTCTGACTTCAAGTCAGATGAAAACATGACTTAGCTCCGACTTGAAACAACTTTTTGACAGGTCGTCACTATTTGTGTACTAGATAATTGTCACTCAAGTCAGACTTGTCTTTCAAGTCAAACTTGTGAGTAATATGACTTGAGTCCAATTAGAGGTCCTAGTGTGAACCCAACCAATACAGTCCTTTTCACACTCATGTGAAAACTTCCCTGATTGTGTAGTGATGTCGACAGTCTATTGCTTACCCATGTCATACTGAAGACTTAGTTGTAGTTTAGGCCACAGCATGGCTAACGCGAATGACGCGTAAAAATGCACATCATAAGTATTGTACATTCGATATTCATGACCTGGAAAATAAAAAAGTATAAATATTTGAACTCGATACAAAACGTAAAAACAGTATATATTGTATGTTTGCACACAGTACGAATAGTTACGACAAAAAGAATGCAAAAGTAAGGATTCTATATTAATTTTGTTTCTCCCTCTCTTGCCTAAGAGCTTACCAGTCTAGCTACGTACTTCCAACACATTGGAATACCTAAAAACTTTTACAGAAAAAGGGATAGGTTGCGCACGCGTCTAATTTTGAAAAGCAAATTGGAGGCAATCAAATTTAGGCTCGGTTGGTCGCTCAGGACCCGTCAACACGCATGCGTTTGCGTTCGTAAACGCGTAACCAGCTAGAGAGTGTAGCAACGCCTTTACCACTCTATCAGTCCTATACTAATTTATCTTTACTGCGCTCTATCAGTACTCTGGGTATTTATTTCAATAGGAAATTGCACGACCACGGTCGAACCGTAAACCCCTTGCTTAGAAGGCCGCGCATTAACTAACTAAGTAATCCTTGCTAATCAGCAACAGGGGCTGCTGCTGTTGCTGTTGCGCTCAATGCCGTCAAAAAGGTCGGTCCAGGCTTACTACCTTCTAAGTATGCAAATCGTCCGAATTTCTTAACAATATCCGGTACTGATTTATTGGGTCCTTCTTGCTTGATGTCCAACCATACAGTTCCTCCATCAGCAACAAAGTAAAGCTCGTTGAACAGAGCTGATTTATACCAGTTAGGAAGAGATCTGTAAAACACAATAATAATAGTAATGGTGTTGGATGGAAGGGCCTTAGTAATTAACGAAAGAATGACAATCGCAAAATAGAAGTGTTAAAAAAAGTCTGTGAGGTACTTATCAAGATAACCATTTTACTTGGGATCTAAAACTTACTCGTCCTTCAAGATAGGGTTTTGCCAAGCTTCGATCTTGGCTTCCCAGTCGGGATAATTAACTAGGGCGTGGCTACATAGCGCTGGGCCAGCGTTTCCATGGTGACCAAAGAACCGAGTATAAAACCTGTTGATAACAAAAAGGTGATCATCAGCAATAACAATAACATTCAGTAAAACTAAAGTGAATTACTTTTTAATCTTTAACTTCAAGTTAGGTGGGTCGTTACAGGTTTGTACTGTTAGTTATTATGTCTTAACAATGATATCCGGATACGATGCACCCTTTTGCACGATGCACCCTTGTAATTTATTTTATTCAACATTGTAGAAGTAGAACTTGATTCACTTTATGTGACTGTTGAACACCAAGCTATGTGCATGTAGCGTTGCACAGTTTAAACGTGAAACGCTTAGGCGAAGTCATGTCCAACTTGTTACACGCAACCTTGCAAATTAAGGAGAACTCAATTTTACTTCTTCAAATTTTGCTCACAACGTAACAATTCTTCATTTGCGCACAACGTTTAAACGTACTGCAACGTTACAATTCTCCTGTTGCGCACAACGTCACGCATTGCTACGTTACAATTCTCCTGTTGCGCATAACGTTACGCGTTGCAACGTTACAATTCTCCTGTTGCGCACAACGTTACGCGTTGCAAAGTTACAATTCTCTTGTTGCGCACAACGTTACGCGTTGCAACGTTACAATCCTCCTGTTGCGCACAACCTTACGGGTCTACTTACCAGTATCAACTAATTTACCTGTAATGTTGTTGTTTACTGGCACCAAAACAAATAACTGGCATATCCCATGCTAAGCAGAACTCTAATTCAGTTTTAGACCTCGGTGGAACTTTAGTGGACGCACAAACAGCAGCACATAATGACTGGTCAGGACGTGACGGCGCACTTGGTTCTTAGGCAAGAAAAATGTGTTTTAGATGAAAATACTACTGAACACAAACAGATTCCATTTTGCCGTGCGTGTGTACTCTAATCGATGCACAGAAGACGTCAAAATGGGGAGAACAAGTCACGCAACTCGATTTCATCTCGTGGCGTACATTTTTCTCACCACATTTTCATGGACGTCGCCTTTTCATTGACCAAAGTACAGACGCACGGCAAAATGGAATTTATTTATTTTAAAATCATTTTACCTGATGAAGAGCTCAACTTGCCATCATCCATCAGGTCGTCCCAAACTCTCCTACAAGGTGTACGAGCGTCGAATGAAGCCTTTGTTGTTACTGTAACAATTGGTTTACCTCCCTATAACATTGCCGGAACAAACAACATTGAAACAAACAAACAAAGCAGCAAATACCAAGCAAATGAGGATAAACTTGCTCAAAGTCTCGCTCGTTAATTTTTTTCCGTCACTTGGGCTTCGTGTGTCGTAATTTGTCTCGTAACCGGAAGTGCCCCATTTGAAAACAGGGAGCCCAAGCAACAAAAATGGTAAAAGGTAAAATGAAAGGATGAATACTAAGAAAAGACAAGCAATAGAAAAACGAACAAAACGAAACGAAAAACAACGAACGAAACAAACGAATGAACAACAAACGAACGAACAAATTAATGAATGAATCAGTCAATGAATCGTTCAATCAGTCAATCAATAGATAAATGAATGAATGAATGATTGGACGGACGGACAGACGGACGGATGAAAAACGGAGAAGTGAATGAAATTAAAGAGCAAAGGGACTGCCCAAAAACAAACGATCAACTAAAAAGAAAAATAATGAGTAAAATAAGAAAAAAAGGGTGGAGGAATGAATAACTGAAAGATCGAAAGAGCGCCACTGAATCAAATCAAGAATGAAAGGTAGAATGAGATTAAAGAACCAAAAAGGAAGGAAGAAATCGAAATATAAAGTATTTATACTTTGTGTTTGGCCTTTGCTGCTATAGCCAGAGTATAAGGATTTCTTGGATGTTTGTGATGAAGAAGTACTCCCGTTACATCACAAGTAGTTGATAACTCGCTAGGTTTGGCCTCGGGATTCTTCCTGGGATTCAAAGGACTTTTAGAATCATTACCAGTCACTACATGATTGACCTGTTTAAAAAAGAAAAAAGAAAAAAAAGTTAAAAAATTGCATTCATAATGTTAAAAACAAAATGAGGCAGCAAACAAACGAAAGAATGAGCCAAGAAAAGCAAGCGATAGAACAAACGAAAAACAAATCAATGAACGAACGAATGAATGAATAAATGAAAAAAAAAAGGAAATGAAGGAAAGTATAAGAGAGAAGGAATCAGAAGAGGAAGTACAGAAGTGTAGTGAATATATAGGGAAACAACGGAAAGGCAAGGGAAGGAAGGAAAGAACGAAGGGAAAGAACGAAGGAAGATAAAAAGGAAGGAACGAACTTTTAAAGAAACGAAGAAAGAAAGAAAGAAATACACGCTTCTCTAGCGTGTACCATGTTGTAGGGTTTTTGATTGTTCTAATATACGCCAACTGTGCCGCGGTCAGACGAAGACGCGCGAAAAAAGAAAAGAGGATATTAGAGAAAAAAATGAGAAGGAGGAATGGCAATGAGAAAGGATATGATTACCAGCAAAATCAACTACCAAAATCAGCAAAGATTGGAAATGACAAGCTTATAAGATAATCTCGATAACCATCATTTGTCACTCTTCCTGTTTTCTAGTTTCCAACCAAACTGGTAAATATTTTATCACTGCGGTCCACACTCATCACTTATTCATTGAGAAAGCCCGTGTTTTATCACATTTACCTGTGAAACTGTCCCTTTATCTGTCTTTTTCTCTAGATTAACTTTACAGTGTACACCTTTGGAGCAGAATGGTTCGTTATAGTGGCCTGACGATGTGTCATTCAAGTTACCTTCGCCATTTTGGAATGACAACATAATAGAAACCTCAACTTCTTCATCGTTTTTGTTCTCTATCGTCCAAATGAACACCCCAACGGGAAGACTTGTATCCTAGTGTGACAAACAGAAAGCTAGAAGCTAGAGACTTACAGTATAAAGCAGTTGAACAAAATTGAGACAGTACTGCGCAGACAGCAGCAAGTTACAGAGATTTGAGAAAAAGCAAAGCAACATGCATTGAGAGGACGTATTCATTCCGTGGTATTTGTTTGCGCAATGGCGATCACGTAAAGCAATCTACTGTACTTGCAAATGAAGGGTTCCATGTGAAAATGGCCTAAGTGACTTTTCGATGAAATTTTTTCAATGGTATAAAATGGTTAATCTTTCCTATGCTGGAAAAATTACTCTCAGGACACCCATCAAAAAGTCACTTAGGTAATTTTCACAAGGAACCCTTTATTTAATGGTCAAGGAACTTGCGCAAAGTAGCATAACTTGCTACTTTGAATCTTGAGCTTTTTCATTTATAGACTGAGTGGGAGGGCCGGATGGGAAATATTTGGTTCGAGGTCAAGGCCGTACGGACCGAGTGCAGCAAGGTCCGTGCTGAATGACAAAGAACCAAATATTTGCCGTCTCCGGCCCGACCTAACTCAGACAGTCAGCACTTTATCATAAAACATATGACTCTTTTTGGTCATTTTATTCATATATTGGACGCGCGCGCAGGTACGGGTCCTGGTACGGGTTTTTCCGGACTGTTTTTAAAGGTTTTTTATGAGCGCGCACGGGTCCAAATACGATCGAGTCATACGATAAAGACGATTATCAATGAAACTATGAAGCGCATGCTGCAAGCTGATGGGTATGCAGTCTAAGAGCAGCAATATCACTTAGTCCTCAGACTTCCTACCTTATAATCATGAGGGAAAACAGGAGAAACTTGACGGCAAACAAGTCGAATATTCTGTCCAGGTAGGTCATATACTGTCCAGGCACGTGGGTATACAGCATGGTAGACAGCATTAGAACCATTAAAACCCCAGTTCCATCCTTGTAGACTACGACCACACAGTATGCCATTTGGACGGTTAGGAGATAGTACAGACTGTAAGGAATATTCAAGGTCAAGGTCAAGAGTGACACTAAATGATGATGATGGTTGGGCCAAATTACCCTCTTTTAATACATTTGGTAATATTTTTTGTTTGGTTTTGTTTTGTCTTCTACCATATGCTTTTGTGTTGTTTTCTGAGATTTGTCAGTACCAGAAACATTTGGCTTACCAGTTAACCATACTTATTTCCTATGCAAATTGTGTATAGTTTCAGAAAATATCCATACTCCCAGCACAGAGAGACTTTGTAAATGGACCCCCCTATCCTCTGAAACTTTCATTTTCTTTCCATACAAACTCTGTAATTTTGTTCTTTCTCTGTGGTGGGGGTATGAATATTTTCTGGAACTACACATTGGTGTTCAACCCAGTGGTATTCAAGGGCTGTCAAATGGTCATATATACATGTATATGCAATATCCAATTTGCAACTCAGTATCTAGGCCATAAACAACCTTTTTCAAAATACGTAATATAAAGTATAAATTACCTGATAGGTTGTCCGTCCTTTTTTCCTCACACAAACTATGAACTGCAAAATAAAATTCAAACATAACAAATTATAAGTAACACAATTTTTGAAATAATACCATGATCACCTCGGGATCTATTGTTTTTGGAGGGACATTTAATCACTAACATCCCTCCCTCATGAATAGAAAGAGGGAAAATTAGTTCTAATATTCCCTCATTAATTATGAATGAGGGATGATTAGAACATGATTAGAACTAATCATCCCTCATCCATAATTAATGAGGGACGATTAGAACTAATCGTCCCTCATGTTATTCATGAGTGGTTGTCCCTCATATATCAATCATCGGGACGATCAGGACAACTTTGCACGCTGTCCCGAAACTCTGTAACTTTCTAACGCACCGATACCTCTTACCACTGCACACTCTTACGCGTGTGGGATCTATGCATTCTATTTTGTGCATGAGCATAATGAAGCAAAGAAAGCATTATCAAAAACAATTTAGCTTTCGAATTGATTAACAACCTATAAATACTTGTTCATTGTAAGTATATAACAAAGAAATCTATTTTCGAAAGTCCCCAGAGAACAGGGTTACGCACAGTTGGTAAAAGAATTGTATAATATTTTCAAGTTTTGGATGAACAAACAGCGAAGTATATTTTCGTTTATTTCCTCGGTGATCATGGTATTACAAAGTAATACCATGACTTCTTCGGGATATTAGTGATTAAATGTCCCCTCAGCCTCGGGAGGTCGGCTTCGGGGACATTTAATCACTAATATCCCTCAGGGTCATGGTATTACTTATAAAAACATTGCACATGTATCATGATCTACAGCATAATTTTATGTAACTTGTACAGTGAAATGGTTCATATGGACACCATGGGAATACCACACTGCCACTGGTTCCACTGTATATATTATGTTATCAACTAATTTAATAAGTTGCAGTAACTTATTGGTTTGCAAACACTAATAACTAAGCAGCACAATACAAGTCATATATAGTCAATGAATTATAAGAAAAAAATGAATAAGAATAAGTGGATGAATACTGACAGTAAATAGATGAATGAGCAAAGGATGAAAGGATGGATAGACTTAAAATTAAAGTAAATGAGTTTAAATGAAATAAAAAATTAATTAAAGGAAGGAAGGACAGCAGACAGGTGTGGACAATTGTATGCAGCAATAGGCAGACAAATGAATTTATTTAGTGAAAATTATAAACAAACACTGCATTCAAAAAATAAACCAAAGTCAACAAACACAAGTCAGAGATATGATGAATTGATCTGCAAAAAAAATTACCTAGATTCAACTTATAAGAAAGATTCAATTTTTATTTAAAAGATTTAGAAGATTCTAGATTCAATTTATTAGCTATAGAGATTCTCACCTGATCAGCTTCAACATAATTGTAAGAATACATTCCAGGAGTCAGTTGCCATCTGTTAAACTCTCCTTTCCATCCACGGCCAATGGTGCCACACCCAATCCCCCCTAGTGGTACACCTGTCGGCAGAATCAGCATATATCAGAACTTGTTCTTCAATCATTTATGAACATTTTGAGTTTGGTGGTCAATCAAAAAAATACCTACATAAAAATTAGTAAGTGCATTATTATACATAAGCGTAAACAACAGCATCCTTGAGTATAACTTACCCTTCTACCCCCTCCCCCCTCCCTTCTCCAGTCTTAAAACAAAACCTAGATTTCAAAACACACAGTCCTTGTAGGTAAGACTTTTTCACGTCAAGAACATTTGGTCCGACTGATTTGTTATATTAAAATTGAAGACTTTTTCACCAACTCATTATTATGTCATAAATGGCAGATGGTTTCACATGAAAATTAAATAATTTGTGGTTTTCAAAATATGCTGGGTTTTTTAATA
Source organism: Telmatactis stephensoni (assembly GCA_029948255.1). NCBI lineage: Eukaryota > Metazoa > Cnidaria > Anthozoa > Actiniaria > Isophelliidae > Telmatactis > Telmatactis stephensoni. Next base: position 194,308 of record JALIZF010001394.1, on the reverse strand, counting down.
AAAAAGGAAAAATCCTCTTGAATGATGGAACAATTCTTACATTTTCTGAACAATTTAATGAGAACTGATAACTAAACTAAAAATACATTGTAAAAACTTTCATTGTACTCTTTGTTTATGTCTAATGTCTTCTATAATAAATAATGATAATAAATTAATAAACTCTTTATTTATTTATAGACGTAGCCAATTTAGCTTTCACTACTCTTCCATTGGGATGTCTTCAATCTCACATTCACTACCTCTACATGTATTAAATATTTTGCATACAATGCTCAACTCACACGTTTTTTGCTGAGGGAGGAAAAACTGGAGAACCCAGAGAAAAACCCTTATGACATGGTAGAGAACAACACATCAAACAAACTCAGTTCACTTATGACCCAGCACCCAAGCTGGGACTTGAACCTAGACCACAGCGGTGAATGGCAGCTCTCACTGCTCGGCCAGCAATGCCACTCACAATGATTCTAGCACATTCCACTGTGCAATACTATATACTCTACCACAACTACCTTCTTATCTTCTATGGAGCACAAGACTCTCCTTAGTTCATTTCTATTGAGGGAGGAAAACCCTCAAAGCAAGGATGAGAATGATTAATGACAAACTGAATTCAAATACGATGGCCTGTCCAGGAATTGAGCCCTATATACTATAGAGGTGGCAAACCAGTGTTACGTTCTCACCACTCAGCCACCCTTGGTTCCCTTGTTTTTACTGAACTGAATATCTTGACAATACTAATATTAAAAGGTTTTCAGAGACCATGCAGAGATCAAATGACTATGACTCTTAATAATTAGATTATGGAAACATTTAACCGGCTACAAGATAGCCAAGGTACATGTTTCTCTTGGCTTGCATATATATACCCTGCATGTACAATATGAAGCCATAAAGTGATTATCTTGTATTGCTTTTATAACATTATATTTCCAAAGTTTTTGTCAGACTGTCCTCTGATACAATTAAATTAGCTAGCCATCAGAAAGTGTATATATCTCAAATATTTCATAAAATATTTGTTAGCTACAATATTTATTGTAGGTTTAAGACGTGATAACTGTTTGACCACTCTGGTTCCAGAGGCTTTCTTTTGTATTCTATAATTTTTTCTTTTGTATTTTTCTTGTTTCTTCTTTGTTTATATTTCTATGTCAAGTGAGAAAAATACAAAAAGGAAAGGAAAAAAACCTCTGGGACCAGGGTACTGTTGAATTGATATCTTTTGACAGAATATTAGCTCATTGGAACTACAGTATCCACATAACTGATTCAATATCACCATGGAGATGCATGCATAGTTAAAGAATGTACACCGTGGTACTTTTAATTATATCTTAAATACTATATATACTGTGACATACAACTAAAGCCAATTAAAGTACAACAGAAAAGCCAAGTTCTGATAGCTCAAAGGTTAGTAAAACAACTTGTAGGACTAGCATTTTTATCACTGGTAGACAAGCACAGGTTGGGTGCTGTTTTCTGATGATGTAGTATTTTGGAAGGGAACAGTTGCCATGGTAACAGATGACCTGCTTTCCTGAAGGGAAAGCTGTTTTTATTATAAATATCTCCTTTTCTTTAATTTTATCTTTTCTTTACTTTTGAAAGAATTACAAAATTTATGTTTTCAAAGTAGAACGAAAACAAGAGAGATGAAAGCAATTAAGAGGTGAGGAAAATGAGTGAATGAGAATCATACAAAAATGAATATGGCAATTAAGCAGGAGGGGGAAAATGAATGAATAAAAATTATACATGAATAAATGTACAGAAAATGCTCAATAAAAAGAAACAGAGAAAATGAAAAAATGGAGGGAAATGAAGGAAAGGGAAAAAGTAAACGAAAAAAAACAGACAACATTATTTTTCTTTGCAGTCAATTACATGAGACCACTTTCAGGTTTATAGTAGACAAACATTACTAGCGGCAAATAAGTTTTTGGTTAAATATTAAAATCTCAATTTTAGATTCCATAAAGAGGCGACAAAATCGTGAAAAATTGGACAGTTAGAAATATAATTCACAGCTTTAATTCAATTTGCGTTCTTTAAGAGAAGAAGAAAAGCGTAAATCTGACAGTAAACACCAATAAACTTGCTACATAAAACTGGTAGATGAATTCGCCGGCTTCCGAGAAGAAAAATATTGAATGAATGATAACAAATAGCGAATAAACTGTAGTGCAATCGACTTCTTACTTTGAATTTCCAATCTAAACTAAACGGAAGCGTTACTCACAGTATGAGAGAATAACTAACCAACACGAAGTCAAATTTGTGAATTAAAAGCATGGATTAGTAAATAATGAAAGTCAAAGCGTTCTCGCCTCGCTTACCATAAACTTGCCGACACGGGTTTGTGGCGTAAGGATCAATATAAGGAGTTTCCCCATTTCTTTTTTTCTTAGTTGCATACTTCATAAATCTAGGAAACAGATCTTCAAATTAGATACAATACTTCATTCAGATTTCAAGGAATCTAAGCGAATAAAAACCCTTGAAAAACCACTTACCGCCAACCTAATCCAACGAGTTTTGGAATTTGCGTCCACCGAGGAAGGTAGCAAGCTTGAGGAGTATGGGAATATGTATTACTAAGATGTACACGCCATCCGTATTTAGGTAATATACTCTGATAATCTTCAGTATCTGTGTTTCCCTCCTTCTCCTCGGTGGCCATGTTTTTTGTATTTCTTTCTTGGCTGCGAGTGTTTTTGTTGTCACTGTCAAAATTTGCATATGGAGCGTGCGCCTGCGATGTTATGGGTCAGCAGATACATCTTTTGCGGAAATTAGCGTTTTTTTGCGTTGTGGAAACTAATTTTTGCGATTTCCATCGTGCAGCTTGTAATACATTTAAGTGACGGTTGCCGCATATTTCTGAAAGATATATTTTAACGCAATTTCGTCGTTTTGAAAAAGGGATGTTTTGCGATATATAATGTGCTACATAATTTTATTTATTTATTTTTATTTATTATTTAGAAGCTTCCACTTAGTTCACGAATTTACAAAAACAAGAGAAAAAAAAACTGAAAAGACACAAATACATAACAATACAGTTAAACTAGGTGAGGGAGCAACTAACGGACTCAAGAGGTCCCGGCAAGGTTGCCCCAAGGGGGCATAAAGCTGGAGCGTAATGTGCTCTCTTGGATACATGTAAATACTCCATTTTCGAGTTCCTCTTTGCTCAGGCTAAGCCTCGATTACGCGAAATTCATTCCATAGAATTTTAGCAACAGTCCGATGGAATGCAATGAACAAACAAAGAGAATACTTTAGAATTCCACGGGGTTTTTGCTAAAATTCATGAATATTTTACTTGGATTCGAGGCTTAGCCTGAGCAAAGAGGAATAGACAAGGCGCATTTTCGAAAAATCAGATACCTGAAGGCATTTTGGGGTAGAGGCTGGTAACATAACTATTCTAAACCGATTTTTCATGCTGAATGCGAATATGACTGTTACCAAGACGTATTCTGCAATCTTATACGTGTAAATGACGTATTTTGTGAATTGCTACAGTCATTTCATACTAACGGCTTTTCATGTAAATCCAAAAGTTCCCAAACTTAAAAACAATTACCATAGCTGGAAAGAGCACAACAAAATCAGTTGAAAAATCAAGGAGATACGAATTTTCAAAAATCGAAATTTGTTTGTATCTCTTGCATAACTGTAAGTGTTTTCGTACAAAATTTCGATTTTTGAAAATTCGTATCTCCTTGATTTTTCAACTGATATCCTTCAAACTTCACAGTTTTACTGATTTTGATGTGCTATTTCAAGCCATGGTAATTGTTTTAAAGTTTGGGAACTTTTGCCGATTACATGAAAAAGCCGTTAGTATGAAATGACTGTAGCAATTCACAAAATACGTCATTTACACGTTTAAGATTGCAGAATACGTCTTGGTAACAGTCATATTCGGATTCAGCATGAAAAATTAGTTTAGAATGGTTATGTTACCAGCCTCTACCCTAAAATGCCTTCTGCACTTTTTGCGATCGACTTTTTCAGTTTTGCGCCTTCTAGAACTCGAAACTGGTCTATTGTGATGTATGATATTGCGGCTTCGACATTAGAACCTTTTTTTTTGTAATAATTTTATAGTTGAGGGAACTTTTTTTTTCAAATCGCGAAAAAAGCGCAATAATGAGAACCCGTATAAATAAATTAAAGTTCCACACAGTTTTATATTTTATTCTCTCCATAAAATGTGCGCAGAAATCGCTAAAGACAAAATAACTTAGAAAATTATTTTAAAACATGCATAATAGATAAAGAGGATATTCATTAGAGTTTAGTTCTACAAAAAAATTTTCTTGCATGTGTCGTCACGCTATGCACACGAAAGGCTTCACAGTTTTCCTTACTATGCCGAATATAATTCCCGAGTCTCATTTTTCTAATTCTTAATTTTACTAATTCTTAATTTACTTTCCTTCCATCCACGTCAACTAGGCCTACTTCAGACACCGTATAACATTTTATGTGCCGATCTGAATTCAAAATCTCATTCAAAGCAATATGTTATTCTGCTGACTCTGGTACATGGCCATTTTGTTCTCAGCTTCTACGTTCGATGATTCAGTTAAAGGGTCGACGTTTGTGCAAATAGATATACTCGACTTCTGTACTCTACAGTCTTTCCTTTGATCTAATGGCAGTTAAGTTTTATTACCGAGAAAGGGAGCTTAGCTGGATAAACTCACTGATGAAGTACTGCTCTTTTTAATTCGCACAGACACAGTAACTACAGGGGGGAGGGAGAGGAGGGGAGGGGCCCTCCACTTTCAAAAGCCTGGCTAAGTTAAGCAGGTTACTACTAAATAGTCATTCTTTTGTCATGGGTTCAAGAATATAAAACCGCTCATTAATGATAGTGCGTAAACATACTTAGGCCAGCAGCGGTCAGTCTCCGATAAACGCAGCGTCCATTTTAACTTACGAAAAAACAACCATTTCTAAGATAAAAGGTACTTAGCTTTAAAATTGGACGATGGCAACGTGGAATGTAATGTTTACAGTCAATAAGTAGATTTCTGCCGTCTTCTGCCAATTCACAACGGCAGACTCCAACGTTCCACGCTCTACCGACAACAGGAACGTCTAGCCCTCTTTCTTTCTTAATTCACTTTGCAATATACTATCATCGTGTTTTGTAATTTTAATGAACGCACAATTCAACTACTAACGTTAACAAATACAAGAAAGTATAGATTAAGCGAAAACTGAATAGGACACTTTTTCCGATCAGCCACGTCGTCGTTCACGTTAGCGTCGTACAAGATCGAATTCTGATTGGCTCAGAAATGCATCAAATTTCGATCAAATGCTCCCGTGATAGGATTCCTACTCACACGAAATGCACTGTGTGCAATCCATTATACGGTCTGCATGTAATGTACTTAAGAAATATAACGCGCGCGCAGGTCTCTGTACTGTGATACATCCACGATGGAAGATGTAGAGCAAGAGAAAAGCAGGCTTAGGAACACGAGCCGTAGCCGAGTGTTTCTCTTGCTTTTCGAGTGCTCTACATCTTCCAGTGTTTATGTCACAGTACAGAGACATAAGCGATCGTTTTATATTGCTTTTATAAGATATTTTCGACGTTTTTGTGCGAGCCATATATATATGTCTCTGTCCTTTCATATATAAACATGGTAACCAGCAAATCAGCGCGCGCGCGTTATATCTCAAATATTTTATAATATGATTTGATTAACATAATGTTAAACTAATATCATATATTCCACGTATCAAAGCACGTAAAAATACATTGACTATCATTTATAAGTACAACTATGTAGTATGGACTCTCAACTAATGCACTTGCATGCCTGTCCTACAAAACGACCATCTTATGCGAACCTCTTTACCTTTTTAGATTTACAGGCATTACCAATAAGTGGTCATTATCAATAGCAAGTTTGCACGGGTAATTACCGTATATGAATATATTTCATATATACATGTTTCAAAAAACGGAGAATTTCTGAAATCTGAATCTGAATCTGAGCTTGACGTAAGGACATTGCTGTTGGTACGAAGTTGTAATATAAAAAGATAAGAGTATGAATGGATGATATCATGCATATTTAAAGATAAAAGACTCATTCTCACAATGGGCTTTTGGCAGGTCTTGCGTGACATTTTGAATTTTAATCCAACAAAGAACACACCAAAATTAGTAAAAGTTGAGATTTTGAAGTAGTTTCGATGAATAGCGCCAAAGTTATGGGCGGCCGAAGTTGATTCTTTTTCTATAGAAACGTTCGTTGGTAGACAAGCTATTGCTGTATTAAAATTTAAAATGTCACGCAAGACCTGCCAAAAGCCCATTTTATTCGATCTCAGATTCAGATCTTCCGCCGTCTACATTTTATGTGAAACAGGTATATACGTCATGTCCCGATCGCACTAACGTGGAGACGGAACCGTAAGGTCGATCCGTAAGATCAAAAGTATAATAAGCTGAAGCTCATCTCTCAATATGCTTCTCCAACATGCATATATCAAACTTTTGTACATTTGATGAAGACGGTGTGTCATATATTACAAAGCGAACAGCAGTTTTCTACCAGTAGCCAGAAAGTTGCACATACTAACGTTATCATATTGTCAATTATAAGCAATACACTGCAATTAACTGATGTCATTTAAAAATCGCTAGTCCTTTTAATAAAGAAGAAATACATTGACCATCATTTAAAACATATATGTACCATGGACATCCACCTAGTGTACTTGTCTGTCCTACAAAACGACCATCCAATGTAAACTTCTTAATCACTTTAGATCCCCAGTCACACACCAGTAGATTGTTGTCATTATCAATAGCAAGACCACAGGGGCTCTGCAACTGTCCATCGCCCTTACCTTTCTCACCAATGGTGGATAGTCGAATTGGTGAACCATCTTTCATCTGAATCACATGAATCACTCCATTATTGAAGTCACTCGTGGTTCCACTTTAGTTTTGAACATTTTTTGACGTCATCCATAATTAATAAGAGTACTGACAATGGAAAACTATCTTCAATTTGTTAATTAAAAGACTCATTCTCACAATTGTATTCGGTCTCAGATTCAGATCCAGATCTCCCGCCGTCTACATTTTTTGAAACGGGTATATACGTAACGTCTGACTAACGTAGAGACGGGACCTTAAGATCAAAACTAGAATGAGCTGAAGCTCATCTGTCAGGATGCTCGTCAAACCACAGGGAGCCCGGCTTTTAAGAGTCATAAATAAAAGAATAAATCAATTAGTATTTTGGGTTTCCTGTGTTGAGATTTGAAACGAGACGCTAATAATAGCGAGTTTCCGGTAATCGTAAATGCCAGTAACCTGAGAGGAGATTACATGGGGTAACTTGAGAGCAGTTTGAAATTCAAATCTAACGCATCAGTGTAACGCACTCTCTTAGTAACAGTCAATAAGAGAGAAGGGCTGAAACAAATTTCAGTGCCAATTTTGAAACCCCTGTTAAAATTATTCATCTGAGTTGTTTGCCGGCATATTTGACACCAAACGATCACCTGATAAATAAACCTAATGACTGCATGTCTCATTGATAGAAAATAATAATGTATGGCATAAAATACTGTGTTATCTTGAAGCCTTGCTTTAAATTTATGTGCGCCAGTAGTTGATGGGACCAGTAAGCTCTGGAAACGTGACCTTTCTGGTAAATGTCCGCTTTCAAACAATAGACTTTGACAGATTTATGACAGCTTAATTGAAATGCGGCGTTCTATTTTTGTCGTTTGCCGCCAAATCAAAGTGATTCAGCGCGAATATCAGAACATTTATAATATTCATAGTTTATGGCTTTAAAAATAGAACATCAAGTTGCGGTCGATTCGTTACTGGCAAAGGAGGTACAGGAAAATAATTTGTGGTTGCAAAAATATTTAAAGAGTTAACCAAGCTTAACCGGAAATGTTTTTGTGACCTACAGTACTGGAATCGCGTGTTCCAACCTTCCCAATTCTGTTGGAGCAAGAACACTCCATTCGTTTGCCGGTATTAAGGATGGACGAGGCTCTTCTGAAAGCCTTCTAAATATTGTGAAGTCAAACGACGTAAATTCGGTTTCCCCCTCGCTCCAAGCGGATTCTTTCACGCTTCACAGAGGGGAAACTCTTTTCACAATCCTGCCGATTTCTCGATCAGGAATCGAATTTTCCTTCGATCTCCAGCTGCTGGCTTTCACAAAACATTTCACTTAGTTAAGTTTTGCTGCAGATATGTGGAATCCTTTTCCACAAACAGCGAAGTTTTTTAAAAGCCTAAAGAAAAGAACATGAACATTTTAAAATCCAGACAACGTAAATCAGTAAAAAAATTGAAAATATACGCTACTCACCATAACATAAAATATTGTATTCCATGATTTTTTGATTGCTTAGAGTCCTCAGTGACACTCAACATGGTGACCTTCTACTTAAGCTCATTAACACTGGTCCCATCAACTACTGGTGCACATGTAACGTTAAACTCGCTTTGTTTCAGCCCTTCTCTCTTATTGACTGTTACTAAGAGAGTGCGTTACACTGATGCGTTAGATTTGAATTTAATCTCCTCTCAGGTTACTGGCATTTACGATTACCGGAAACTCGCTATTATTAGCGTCTCGTTTCAAATCTCAACACAGGAAACCCAAAATACTAATTGATTTATTCTTTTATTTATGACTCTTAAAAGCCGGGCTCCCTGTGCATCGAAGTCTCTCAATTTCCTCGAGGGTTTGTGAGAGCAGATTTGTCTTGTATTCAGTGACCTCCTGCAGCGTCAATGTTTTGTGATCCTTGTGATCGTCTTTCAAGCAAAGCAAACAGATCGAGACGTCACAGTCTTTACAAAACAACCCTAAACTGTGATTCATGTGAGTCTTGCAAGGACTTTCTCTTCTCAGCCCTGACTCAAGGTCTTCCTTCTCCATGTCAGTCAAGGAAACCACTTGGTGATCTTTAGTGAATACTGCATGGGACTTTAGACATTCGTCACACAACGAGCGATCACATTCTAAACACTGCCACAATGCTGGTGAATGAGTCTCAGAAATAGAACAATACTTTTCGCTTTCGGAATACGCTAGTACTTGCAGCATTCTTGAGTGGAGTGGACTTGGCTGTAAGTCTTTTACGTCGCCTGGTACTTGAAGCAAGGTTTCAGAGGAACATTTAGGACACTTGAAGACGTGGCCTTCTTCTTTGAGCTGAACGTGTCTTTGACTTGGGGTCTGTCATTGTGTTATTACACAAGGAACACTGTAACTCTTTTCTAAGATTTGCAAAGAAAGACTCCATTATTAGCTTACTTGAATTGGAAAGCAATTTATGAAGACGAATTCAGTGAGTTCCAGTTCCGAGAAATTACAAAGCCGGAAGTGTAGGAAGCTTTGTCCCCAGGCCTCGTTTGCACAAAGCCTGGATTAGCGCTAAAAGGTATCCCGCGATTGCGTGATTGGGTTGCCATAACAATTGGGCTAAATCTCGTAGCTGTGTACCATTTTACAGACCGATTTTTAACAAACAACGTTGCGCAAAAAGTAATCATCTTGTGTAAGATCAGCTTTAGTCATAAGTGGTACAAACTTTTTTCGCCCTTTCATCACTTTTGTCACGCTTTTGTCACGCCGCGGGCAGCTGCTTGGAAAGCTAGATTTTGAAAACTCGTCGACTACATAGCACACACATCCAGAGAAATCATTTATGTGTCATATTGTAGAGATACGCCCGCCTGGACCGTATAAACTTACAAATGGCCTGCACTAGTTTTAAAGTAGGTAATAAGTTTATAGGTATATGTACTGCAGGGCACCGCTTGATACACCATCTAAACTTTCCCGTTGTATGTTTCACTACATAGGTAAGGTGATCAAGATACGAGATAAAGAGAAGCTTGTATTATTCAGTCAGGTACACACTGTATTCATGTTTTGTTAAAAAATATATCGAGACCGGAAAATAAGCTGAAAGCCTAAGCGTTATTCGTTTGCACAGTTTGCATAACAAACGGAGAACTGGGTTCGAGTCTGGACCACGAACCATATGCATAGATTGTTTGGCTGGAGATATTCGCCATACTTATTATCTTTGTGGATGACTTAATACTCAACTGTAATCTGTGTTCCATCCTAGCCTAGATGTTCTAATAAATTCAGAAATATGCCACATATTCATTATTACAGATCTAGAATTCCGTTACGTTACGGCTATTCAAAGACGCTATCCAAACTATTCAGTATATGTACGGTTTGTGGGCGCGTTTTCCACTTAGCATGATGATCCTGCACTGTTAAATATCATCTTTCCGATAAATGAATTAAAACTGAGCTCTGTCGTCGTGTACCAGAATCTACATTTTGGAATATCGTGGAACTGTCCTTTATAATAAGGACACCTCTATAATACCTCCATATTGCCAATAGATCCTTGGGTCCCGTCAAACTCTCCAAACATTCTTTGTTAAAAATACTTGTACTGATTACAGACACTCTCTCTATTACGGATAACGGGACACGCACCTAATCTCGGCACAAGATGACAAAATCCATACAAATCTATCCATTTATTACGAACAATGTGTAACTCTTTTGAGCTTTTAATGAATTTTTGTACTAAATGTGAAAAGCAATAAAAAAGCGCACGAATTCAGTTCTCGCTGAAGTAGAAAATATATAACAATTTTCAGCTTGCGCATGTCACGGGTGGTCTAACAGCGCTTTTATTTTGAATGCAAATATAACTGTGTATTACAGTAATTCACGACTTCGACAGGGGGAGCAGTGATCAGGGTTTCTTTTGTCCTCCACATGTACAAGTGCTGATTAGTGCTCCTCCTGGCGCTTGCATTTTGGCTTCGATGTCTTCTGTAGGATAGCATACTTTATAAAAATTATTTCTCTAGTGACTCTATGATTCTTTGGAGCACCTTTTTATCAAGGCTTCAATTTATTGTTTAAAGGGTTTTAAAATGCAGCATCGCCGGAATTTTTTTCAAGTTCCGTCGGCCGAAACTAAACTTTCCAAATTTGATTTTAGCGCTTTATAAACATTGACTAAAATTGCTGATACCCTCATCGGTTTGTCTAGATCTGGTCAGTGACGGATAGCAAGCTAGCACACATTAAATCACTTTTCCATTGACTTTGAGGTCTGTGTACGTTAGTGATGTGAAAGTACACGGTACACGATATGTCAAAAAGGTTCACTATATACAACTTCCGGGAATTCTCAGGGCACACATTTGGTGGCTAATCGCGTGTTCGTAAAATTTCTTTAAGCAATATAAAACGCGCGCGCATGTCTCTGTACTGTGATATAAACACGATGGAAGATGTAGAGCAAGAGAAAAGCAAGAGAAACACTCGGCTACGCCTGGTGTTCCTAAGCTTGCTTTTCTCTTGCTCTACATCTTCCATCGTGTTTATATCACAGTACAGAGACATAAGCAATCGTTTTATATTGCTTTTATACAATATTTTCGACGTTTTTTGAGCGAGCCATGTCTCTGTCCTCTGATATAAACATGGTACGTAGCCAGCCAATCAGCGCGCGCGTTGTATCTCAAATATTTTATAAATGATCCATAGATTTGGGTCAAACTCGTTCAGGCTTAAGATTGGTTCATTGTCGTTTGATTTCCGCGTTTTATCTAGCTACTTTTTTCAACAAAATTTTGATCTATGCAGCGGACGACTATGAAATAGTTGGGTCGAGATTACTCAGAAAATTTTCCCTTTCGACAAAATTGCTTACAACAATTTATAATTGTATAACAGGAATATAACTTCCCAAAGTTTTATTGCAATTGTACGCGATTCTAAGAATCTATGCCCAAACGTTTGTTCAAGTCCAATGCGTCTTGAATTTCTGATGAGTCACAGTAAACCAGAATTTCAAACTTCTCTCAATAGGATACAGCGACCATATAGGTTTTGACTGTACATTTACTATTAGAGCTGAAAAGTTTACAACGATAAGAGAGTTAGTGAGTGAACGAGAGAGTGACATCGACGTCCAACCTTAATCAAGAACTCGCAGATTTGCAATCCACGAGTTAGGCCCGTTACATGGCGAAAGGTTGTCTCAGGACAAGCCAGACAGCCCTCCACCACGAGTTTCCCTGCTAGGACAAGCTAAATGCTTCACAAATTTCTCTGAAAAATTCAACCTAGCGTTTACGTACATGAAGAATTTAACTCGTCTTCGTTGGGCGAGACACTTCGGGGGCGAGATAACTTATCTCGTCTGGTAGGGTGACCCTTGGAGGCGGGACAACTTTTTCTCACATAAACACAAAACTCGATCGCGTTTCCGGGCCGGGGCGAGACAGCTCAAACATGATATGCGCGTGTACGCTAATTGTCCAGCGAAAAATGCCGTTGAGTTTACTGTGTCCTCGAGACCAGGTTTTACGAAACTCCATATAAACCCTTTGTAAAATTGTCTCGGGAAAGAGGCTGTCCCGGGTACCCGAGACAACTGCTCTCCATATAACTGATAGGGCCTTTGAAATTAAAAAATAATAAAGAAAGAAAGAAAGAAAGAAAGAAATAAGAATCATCTTACAATTATACTAACTCATTGATAAATATTCAATCCGCACATAAATTTGCGTATCATCTGACGTCATATACCAGAATAGAACTATTATCAGTACAGTAATACACGTCATCCTAGAGTGATATTACTTTAAATGTGCAATAGTCAAATATAGACACAAAAAGAAAACAATAAAATATTACAATCTACTGGCTAATGTGCATTACCCTGAAATCTATTTCACGTGGGTTAAGTGAAACTACTCTCAATACTAACAGTCCCTTCATATAAATACATATGTTTAATGTCAATGGTCCAGTAAACTAATTACAGTAATAGACCCTACAATACTAACAACCTACTGCCATAAATACAGGGGTTACTTTAGTCCGTACGTACGTACGTGAATTTACGTAACACCTGCCGTCGTGCAAACGGTTCATTAGACATGTCATCCTACAATTAATACTCATAACCCACTATTGTAAGGAAATATAGGTATCAGCTTAATCCGTACGTATGTAGGTACATACGTACGTGAATTTACGTAAAAAAAGTCCAATCCACTAGTCTAGATGCCATTTGTATGTCTTATTACAAAACGAGCAGTTTTATATAAGCCAAAAGCTGCACAGTAAAGTAAAGTAAAACAACCATGTTTAACGTCGATAACTCGTAACAGTAGAGAGATTAGCATCACGCATACTGGAAAAGGGAAACGGCAGAGAAAACCACGTGACCTGCTTTTTTCTCGTCTCATTTTGCGTTTGTCGTAAACGTGAAAAGTTACTCTTTCGTTTGAGTACCAAACGCGCAACGTCAGGCGCGAAATTCGTAGGTCACGCGATTCTTAATCTCTCTAGTAATAATATTAATAATAATAATAGTAATAATAATAATAACAATAATAATAATAATAATAACTTTATTAACGTCTCTAAATCTTATAGCCGGGCACAGGTGCCCTACTAATCGGGGAGACAGTAATTCAACTGACAAACCTGAGGTCGACGGTGCGCTTATTTTACTCCCCTCTCTCCATCACAGTGCTCCGTTTTAAGGGTGTTTAAAGCTAATTAAAGCTACACAGATTGGAAAGAAGTGTGCGATGACTGGGAATCAAACTCGGGACCTCTCGCACCGAAGGCCGCGCACTAACCAACTGAGCCATCCTTTGCACACTGATCACTAATGTCATAACAGTAGCAATCACGAGTATTACCTACAATACATTGAAAACAACGCATTGTGGGATAGCAAGAACAAAGAAATCTATTGTTTTTTGCGACACTCGCTAAGCATTGTGGTCGTATCCAAATCTCGATTTTAGCTAGCTACTGAAATAGGATCGCTGCCTTGCTCCGCTCGCTCAGGCTCGCTCCGCTGCGGCAGCAATAAGTAAACACTTAAAGATCTTTTAAAACCTTTATAACGGTTATTTCTTTATTTTGAAAACTATTTCTGAGGCTGCTATATGTAATGAGTGTTAGACTCGAATGGTAGTTTTCGCAATCCTTTTTTAACTACAACCCTTTACGATACTCGATTACACTGATGTACTCTTAGTATAACGTGCCAAATAAAGATATATTGTTGTATTGTTAACGTTGTATCTAAAACTAGAATGAACTGAAGCTCATCTGTCAAGATGGGAATTCTCCAACATGCATATATCAAACTTCTGTACACTAAAGAAGACGGCATGTCATATATTACAAAGCGAACAGCTGCAGTTTTCTACCAGTAGCCAGAACGTTGCACATACTAACGTCAGGTTATCATATTGTCAATAAGCAATACAGTAAGTAAAAATCATTTAACAATTGCTAGCCCTCTAGTTAAAGAGTAAATACAATGACCACTATTTAGAATTTCTATGTAGTGTGGACACCCACCTAGTGTACGCGTCTGCCCTACAAAACGACCATCCAATGTGAACTTCTTAATCACTTTAGATCCATAGTCACACACAAGTAGATTGCTGTCATTATCAATAGCAAGACCATAGGGCTCCTGTAACTGACCAACACCCTTACCTTTCTCTCCAATGGTAGATAGTCGAGTTGGTGAACCATCTTTCATCTGAATCACATGAATCACTCCATTACTGAAATCACTCACGTAAAACAGTCCATTGTGTGTAACTGTACTGTGTGGTTTAAAATTGTCCTGATTTGGCAGAGTAAATTGATATTGATAGTGACCGTCTCTTGTGAAGACTTGAACACGATGATTACCAGTATCACTCACAATGATGTTACCATCGTCCATCAACGTGTACTCCACGTGGTTCAGAAAACTCTCCATTGCCGTTACCATGACAACCAAAGGTTTTGACCAGTGTTCCTGTTACAGTGTTTACTACACATATTCTATGATTGCCATAGTCAACTATGACTAAATCTGTATCATTACAAAATGCTAGTCCATGAGGAATAGACAGACGTCCTGGTTCAGTGCTTTTACCACCATACACTAACAACAACTCTCCATCCATGTTGAATACTCTAACACGTGAGTGCACATCAAAATCTGCAACAGCAATCCTAGTGTTACTTCTGTTGACTGCAATACCTCTGAAATAATGGGATCCAGTATTCAGTGCGGTTTTTAACCTTGATTCTTGTAGTTCTTTCATAACCTGTGGCCTGACATTCCGCACTAGTGGACTGTTTAACACAGGCTTCCCATTCAGTTTGACCTCTGCTGTCAGTTGACCAGGTACAAGAGGGGTAAATTCCACTTCTATTTTACCATCAGTCTTCTCGGTTCTCTTTTCAACTTTTACATCATCTTCAGGACTGATTTGTATGTCCACCACATCACAGTCATCGTAATTGACATTTTCTGTCGCGGTTTTAGTTACAATGGACAGTTTTGTTTTCTTTAGTGCCTTCAGATTAGAGTCAAGTTGAATTTGGCTGAAAATTGGGCTTGACTTCTCACTCAGTCTTACCTCTCCCAATTTCAATTTCTTGATGTCCTCGTCCAAGGCAGGGCAGAAGACTATCCCTGCAGTGTCTGTCTTGAATTGACAGTAGGTGAATTCTTTACAGCTTTCAACCAAATCACTTGCTATTCCATTTTCCATCATGTTTTGAATGTACTCTTGGGCAGCTGGGGTGTGACGTATTAGACGCAAATTCCTGTCAGCCTTCGATTCGCTTCTTTGAATTTCTTTCAGTAACTGTTGTTCTTGGTCGATAAAATATTTCACTACCTTTTTAGTGAATTTCTTGACTTTTTCTTTGGCTTTTTCTGTGTCGTTTTTCATTTTGATTGCAATTTCTTCTTCTTGTTTCTTTTCCATGTCGTTACATCGAAGTCTCTCAATTTCCTCGAGGGTTTGTGAGAGCAGATTTGTCTTGAATTCAGTGACCTCCTGCAGTGTCAATGTTTTGTGATCCTTGTGATCGTCTTTCAAGCAAAGCAAACAGATCGAGACGTCACAGTCTTTACAAAACAACCCTAAACTGTGATTCATGTGAGTCTTGCAAGGACTTTCTCTTCTCAGCCCTGACTCATCTTCTTCTTTAATCTCTACAAGAGATACAGCTCTGTGATCTTTGGTGAACATTGTATGGTAATTCTCACATTCGTCACACAACGAGCGATCACAATCAAAGCAGTGCCAAGATGCTGGTGAATGACTCCCAGAAACCGAACAAACCTTTTCGCTTTGCACAAATTCCAAGCACTTTTACCATCCTTGAGTGAAGCAGACTTGGTTTAAGATCTTCCACGCTGCTTAGTTCTGGTAAAGATGTTTCTGTTTTACATTCAGGACACTTGAAGACGTTGACTTGCCTCGATCAGCTTCGGCGTGTCTTTTGATGCAAAGCTTACAAAATGTATGAAAACATGGCAGGATCTTGGGTTCAATAAGTGTATCATTACACAAGGAACATTGTAACTCATCTCTAAGATTTGCAAAGAAAGACTCCATTATTAACTTACTTGG
Source organism: Telmatactis stephensoni (assembly GCA_029948255.1). Lineage (NCBI taxonomy): Eukaryota > Metazoa > Cnidaria > Anthozoa > Actiniaria > Isophelliidae > Telmatactis > Telmatactis stephensoni. Next base: position 177,771 of record JALIZF010001394.1, on the reverse strand, counting down.
AAAGCAATTTATCAAGACGAATGCAGTGAGTTCCAGTAATTCCGAGAAATGACAAAGCCGGAAGTGTAGGAAACTTTGTCCCCAGGCCTCGGTTGCACAAAGCCTGGATAAGCGCTAAAATTTATTCCGATGGCGTGATTCGATCAAGAATGTCCAACATACCCATTCCATTACAATGGTAACGAATGGTGTCTATTGGTGAAGTACTATACAGGGCTCCCATCACTATTCCTATATACGTCTGTTCATGAAATCTAAACCAGTAAACAGGGATCCCAACATTATCATTCCATAAGGTCGTTTGGGATGCCTGTGGCATCAATCGCGCCCATATCTTATTGATTAGATTAGATAGTAACTTGGGAACCCTGTGGTAACGGCATATCGAGAGCCTCAGCGAGAACCTGAAGGTCATGTTTGTGTACTCTGAATTCGGCGACACACTCTGAATCCTCCATGTCATCCAAGTCAAATCTGTTGTAGTCTTCATACGGCAGGTCAAGATTTTTGGAAGTATTCAAGTCATAAAGAAGTAAATACTCGTCTTCTGAAATCGTATCATCGAAAAAAGCTAGTGTTAACATATCTCGAGCAACTCGGAAAGAAGCCATCACAAAAATAGGGCAACCGTCGACGCGCGTTTGCTTAAGTTTATTTTTCGCGCCATAAGACGGCGTTCTAGACTCATTCCCTCTCGGCCTAACATAGCCGTCCTCAAGGCCGCCGTCCAGGTATGCTTAAGGTCCCTACTCATAACCTACTACTGTAAGGAAATATAGGGATCAGCTTAATCCGTACGTACGTACGTGAATTTACGTAAAAAATACGTTATGCAAATGATCTCATCTAGTAAAACTTATTAGATATTCCATCCCTACAATACAAATAATAACCCACAAGATTCAGGTGTACATGTATATAGCTCTACGTACGCATGTAAACGTACTTGAATATACGTAACATCTGACTAACGCGAACCGTATAAGGTCGAGACTATACGTCATGAAGCTCATCATCTGTCAAGTTGCTATTCGAACAGAACAAAGTCCAATCCACTAGTCTAGATACCCTCTCTATGTCTTATTACAAAACGAGCAGTTTCATATAAGTCCAAAGCTGCACACTGATCACTAATGAGTCATAACAGTAGCAAGCTCGGGTGTAAGTAAAAATCATTTAACAATTGCTAGTCTTTTATCTAAAGAAGAAATGCATTGCCTATTCTTTAGAACATCTATGTACCATGGCCTCCCGCCTAGTGCACTTGTCTGTCCTACAAAACGACCATCCAATGTGAACTTCTTAATCACTTTAGATCCACAGTCACACACCAGTAGATTGTTGTCATCATCAATAGCAAGACCATAGGGCTCCTGCAACTGTCCATCACCCGCACCTTTCTCTCCAATGGTGGATAGTCGAGTTGGTGAACCATCTTTCATCTGAATCACATGAATCACTCCATTATTGTGATCACTCACGTAAAACAGTCCATTGTGTGTAACTGTACAGTATGGTTCAAAATTGTCCTGATTTGGCACAGTAAATTCATATTGATATTCACCGTCCTTAGTAAAGACTTGAATACGACCATTACCAGTATCACTCACAATGATGTTACACTCGTCATCAACGTGTACTCCACATGGGTTAGAAAACTCTCCATTGTCGTTACCATGACAACCAAAGGTTTTTATTAGTCTTCCTGTTACAGTGTTTACTAAACATATTCTATGATTGCCATTGTCAGCTATGACTAAATCTGTATCATTACAAAATGCTAGTCCATCAGGATAAGACAGACGTCCTGGTTCACTGCCTTCGCCACCATACACTAACAACAACTCTCCATCCATGTTGAATACTCTAACACAGTGCATAGAGTAATCTGCAACAGCAATCCTAGTGTTACTTCTGTTGACTGCAATACCCATAAAATTTTGGGATGCAGTATTCAGTGTGGTTTTTAACCTTGATTCTTGTAGTTCTTTCATAACCTGTGGCCTGACATCCATCACTAGTGGACTGTTTGACACAGGGTTCCCATTCAGTTTGACCTCTGCTGTCAGTTGACCAGGTACTCGAGGTGTGAATTCCACTACTATTTTACCATCAGTCTTCTTGGTTCCCTCTTCAACTTTTACATCTTCTGCAGGACTGATTTGTATATCCACCACATCACAGTCATCGTAATTGAGATTTTCTGTCGAGGTTTTGGTTATAATGTACAGCTTTGTTCTCTCTAGTGCCTTCAGATTAGAGTCAATTTGAATTTGGCTGAAAATTGGGCATGACTTCCAACTCAGTCTTACCTCTCCCAATTTCAATTTCTTGATGTCCTCGTCCAAATCGTCATTAGAGTGAAAGACTATCCCTGCAGTGTCTGCCTTGAATGGACTGTAGGTGAATTCTTTACAGCTTTCAACCAAGTCACTTGCTATTCCATTTTCCATCATGTTTTGAATGTATTCTTGTGCAGCTGGGGCGTGACGTATTAGACGCAAATTCCTGTTAGCCTTCGATTCGCTTCTTTGAATTTCTTTCAGCAACTGTTGTTCTTGGTCGATAAAATATTTCACTACTTTTTTAGTGAATTTCTGGACTTTTTCTTTGGCTTTTTCTGTGTCGTTTTTCATTTTGATTGCAATTTCTTCTTGTTGTTTCTTTTCCATGTCGTTCCATCGAAGTCTCTCGATTTCCTCGAGAATTTGTGAGAGCAGATTTGTCTTGAATTCAGTGACCTCCTGCAGAGTCAATGTTTTGTGATCCTTGTGGTCGTCTTTCAAGCAAAGCAAACAGATCGAGACGTCGCAGTCTTTACAGAACAACTCAAAAGTGTGATTCATGTGAGTCTTGCAAGGACTTTCTCTTCTCAACAATGACTCAAGGTCTTCCTTCTTCATGTCAGATAAGGAAACCACTTGATGATCTTTAGTAAATACTGCATGACACTTTAGACATTCGTCACACAACGAGCGATCACAGTCTAAACACTGCCACAATGCTGGTGAATGAGTCTCAGAAAGAGAGCAAGACTTGTCGCTTTCTGAATACGCGAGTACTTGTAGCATTCTTGAGTGGAGTGGACTTGGCTGTAAGTCTTCTACGTTGCCTGGTACTTGAAGCAAGGTTTCAGAGGAACATTTAGGACACTTGAAGACGTGGCCTTGTTCTTTGGGCTGAGCGTGTCTCTGAATACAAGGCTTACAAAATGTATGAAAACATTGTAATAACTTGGGGTCGTTCATTGTGTTATTACACAAGGAACACTGTAACTCTTCTCTAAGATTTGAAAAGAATGACTCCATTATTAACTTACTTGGAAAGCAATTTATCAAGACGAATCCAGTGAGTTCCAGTTCCGAGAAATGACAAAGCCGGAAGTGTAGGAAACTTTGTCCCCAGGCCTCGGTTGCACAAAGCCTGGATAAGCACAGGTAACCCAGGCTAATTACTTGTAAAGAGATATGTGTAATAAATATGGCTTCTCCTCAACTATACAATTTACCTCTGAAATTGTGGAAATAAAGCTTAGAATTTAAGAAAACAAGTTTACTTACCGTCTCGTCTTGACATTTGTCGATTTTGTGCGTTTTTAAGCCATTTTTAGGTACCCCCTCCCGTTCCCCTACGTAAAAAATGCCATGGAAGAAGAAGCCATATTTATTACATATATCTCTTTACAAGTAATTAGCCTGGGTTACCTGTGGGATAAGCGCTAAAATTTATTCCGATGGCGTGATTCGATTGCCACAACAATTGCGCAAAATCGCGTAGCCGTGTACCATTTTACACGCCGATTTTTAACGAAAAACGTTGCGCTAAAAGTAATCATCTAGTGTAAGATCAGCTTTAGTCGTAAATGTTACGTTAGCCAAACGTTTATAGCCCTTTTGTCACGCTTTTGTCACTTTTGTCACGCTTTTGTCAAACTGTTTGTCTGCCCGCTGCTTGGAAAGATCTTGAAAATTACTCCTCAACTACTTTGCAAGCACGTCCAAAGAACTAATTTTTATTAATCATATTGTAGAGACACGCGCGGCAGGACCGGACGTATAAACTTATGATATGGTTTGTAATTAATTCTATACCCTGCGAGCAGAGGTAATTTTCCTCCCTCTTTTCCTTCTTTCATAGAAGAGGGAGGAAAATTGGCTTTGCTCGCAGGGTGTGAATTTTAATGTTGGTAATAAAACTGTAGGCATGTATCTTTCCCGATATATGTTCCAGGTAACATCAAGGTACGAGGTAGTATCTCGTATCTTGATGCACCTTACCTGGAACATATATCGGGAAAGATACATGCCTACAGTATCTAGTAGAAGTTTTTATTATTCAAAGACGCCGTCAAAACTATCCATGCATGGTTTGTTTTTTAGCATGATGTTGCTTTTCCTTTTCCTCGCACTGTTAAATATCCTCCTTCCAATTAATGATCGAAACTGAGGCACTCTGTCGTCGTGTACCAGAATCTACATTTTTGGAACCTCTCGGTATGGACAACGCCTATATAATACGGACATCTCAATATTGCCGACAGATTGTCGGTCTTAGCAAACTCTCCAGATATTCTTTGTAAAAAATATATAGAGGATATTACATGGCCGCGCGGAGATATGGGATTTATCTTCGAGTGTTGAGAAATATATCGCACGAGTGAGCGCAGGGAACGAGTGCGATATTTCTCAACTCGAGAAGATAAATTCCATATCTCCAAGCGGTCATGTAATTTACTTTTTATCATATGGCAATCAGTGGTACAACACAGATTTTCTCTTTTAGTTTTATAACTGAGTAACTATAAACGCGCGCCGAAACAGGGCCCGACAACAGCTGAACAGAAATATTTCACGAGTGAGCGCAGCGAACGAGTGAAATATTTCTTTTCAGAGGAGGATAAACTCCATATCTTCCAGCCGCCGTGTAATTTTCTTTTTATTATATAATTACTGAGATTTTAAGAAAAAGAGCTGAACATACAACGAATATAATAGTGCACCAAAGAACGAAATAAAAATGCCAACTCGGCCGTTTTGGAACTGAAGTTTTACTGAAATATCACAAGGCTTATACTTCAATTACACGCTACAAATGAGCTAAAGTATTATTTTTGGTTTCTCTTTGTTCTGCCATGTTGACACTATACTGAGTACATAGTAGCTTGAATGGCGGGAAAATCAACACGATATCGTGCTGGCATTTCTACTCATAGATTTTGGTAAAATCGTTCAAACTCAAGATTGGTTCATTGTGGTTTGATGTCCGGAGTTTTATCTATTTTTTCAACAAAATTTTGACCTAGAGCGGACGATTGTGAAATAGTTGTGTAATGTATAGTGAATGCATAACTAATATGTGGATTTAACTGAACTACTGAAAGTAGTCTGCATAAAGAAAGCAAAATTTCCACCCATTCACCAGAAATTTTAGCGATATCATGTGGCTTTCTAAAGATATTTTACCGCCTCTTTGAAGAGGAGAACATTGGCATGCAACTTTAATTTATAAAAGGACATTGTCTTTCCTGAGAAATATCGCCAAACAGTTCGTGACCTTGTTGAATACACTTCCACGAACACAAAGCATGCAGGATTTAGTGGATTCCCGGGTATGATAAATCTGAATAACAATGACAACTTAGCTAAAAAACAAAGACTCCAACTTGATCGTGAAATCGCGTGGTCAGCGCAGTTGTCGTCTTGGCATAGCTTTAAGTGATTCACTGCTGACCATAAATTCCGATCATTCCAAGCATATTTGGATGACGTCACAAATCATCGTTCACTCTACATGCCCAAATTTCCAGATTGCAAGCCGAGATATGGCCTAGGCCACCTCCGTCGTACGTAACACAGGAAACCATCGTCAGAAATAGTGTCGCTGCTCGCTTCCCTCGCAGCAATAGGCACTGAAAAACAATTAATCCGCACATAAATTTACTTACTAGCCGTTTCTAATAGAAAGTGAAATGCTGCGAGCAGAAAATAGCTGGTGTATCCACGTTAGCAGAACTGTTCCCCTAAAACTCACGAAAGTACACTGCTTTGTCGATCTCCTGTGCGTTGTGTGACGAACACTGCTAGTTGACCTTCAATATAAAACAATCACAAACGCGGCTAGCGTTGGCAATGATTATAAAACTAACTGACTACGACAACACAAGTTTTAGAAATGTACAAGTACATTTTATTCACTGAAATATATTGCTTTTTCAAACAATCACAAACAGAGTTAGCAATGATTATAAAACTAACTGATTAAAAGTTTATGTACCGCTCCCTGGTCCCTAAAAGAGTCTTGATAAATATCTGACATAATTACTCGTGCCCAGGCCTTTAGGCCGGGAACGAGTTATAAACTGCAAATGTTTTTTTTTTCCTCTGTTCGTCGCCTGAAGAGGCCTTTCTTGCGCAATCGGTCACGTGTTAAAGCTCCTGATTGGTTAAGAGCGCAAGAAACAATGCCCTTCATTCATCACCTTTGAGCGAGTGCGAACTCTTCGAAGGTCTTCGAAGTGAACGCCAGTCAGGAACTTTAGGAATGCAATATGGCGGACAGCCCAAAAAATAGCTTTCAGAGACAGGCTTTTCCAGCAGTGAGATAATAGAAAATGGAGCTTTTAACTCGAGATATACCTAGACACTTATAAGAGCTTCAGAATGGGCTGTTATTTTGAGCTTGATCTCCAGTACTTTGACCAAATATCGAACTCTCAATGGAGTACTTGAAAACTGAAGCTCTCGCGACTCGGAGCAATTCCTTTGAGCTGGAAATCTACGAATTTCTCACCCTACATGTTGCTAAACGAACGCATATAGAGGCAAGTCAATTATATTTTTCATTCAAGCATTCAAGAGATCTTGAGAGGTTTTTGTAATGAAGTTTAACACAATTCTGGCCAGACAATTTATTTATATATTTTCATGGAACCAAGGCTCTATTTGACCTGATGCGTTTGGTCACGTAATAGATAAAATATCTGAAACATGAACGAAAAAATACACGATTTGTTATTGTGTCAAAAACGTCGTTGTAGAAGTCTTTACAGCAAACAATTGAGATATATAGTGAAATAAAAACTTGAATAAACTGGTATATTTTTGCATGTTGGGACAAAGGCAAACACTAAGCTGCTGACAGACAAATTGACTAATCAGATATTCTTTAAAAAGGTCAAAAAGGTCTATATTATGTTACGGTTAAGTGAAGAATGCGTGAAACGGCTCGGGGAAGAGTACGAACGGGGCCGGTCATTGAAGCCTCTCCTAAAAGGGGCTCCCAGGGCACGAGTGAACGCACGTGTGCGTCTAGTTTGTCTTGTAATGCATAGAGAATGCATAAATATATGTGGATTTGACTGAACTACTGAGAGTAGTCTGCGTAAAGAAAGCAAAATTTCGATTCACCAGAAATTTTAGCGATATCATGTGGCTTTCTAAAGACATTTTACCTCTTTGAAGAGGAGAACATTGGAATGCAACTTTATATCGTCTAGATCTTGCTTCGATCGAGCGCACAACGGCGATGAAAAACTCATAAAGGAAATTGTCTTTCCTGAGAAATGTCACTAAACAGTTCATGACCTTGCTGAACACTTCCACGAATACAAAGCAGGATTCAGTGGATTCCCGGGTTATGATAAATCTGAATAACAACGACAACTTTAGCTAGAAAACAAAGACTCCAATCGCGTGGTCAGCGATCATTCCAAGCATATTTTGATGACGTCACAAATCATCGTTCACTCTACATGTCTACATGCCAAATAATCGAGTTCAGAGCTGGTCTATAAACACGCCACGCATGTGCAAGATTAGTGTCGCTGCTCGCTTCGCTCGCAGCAATAACATTTGATGTAGTCATACACCTGAATAGTTCCATTTAAGTAGTAAAACTATTATCATTGCGGTAATACACGTCATCCTAGAGTTATTTTGCTTAACCCGTGAACGACAAAAACTAAGAACAAAATAATGTGTAATAGCCAAATAGACACAAAAACAAAACAATAGAACTACAGTCTGCTAATATGTGTTAGTCTAGAATGTAGTCTAGAATTTATTTCACGGGTCAAGCAAAACCGTACCAGTCTACAATATCAACAGTTCTTGATATATATAAATACTAGCCATTTCTAATAGAAAGTGAACTGCTGCGAGCAGACTGAGCTGGTGTATCCACGTTAGCAGAACTGTTCCCCTAAAATTCACGAAAGTACACCGCTTTCTCTGATATATGAAATGTTTCTTGTCTATCTCTTGTGCGTTGTGTGACGAACACTGCTAGTTGTCCTTCAATGTTGAACTTCAAAACATAAGTCTCCAGGATCACTGTCGGACACATACAGTTCAAAATATTTAGCACTTTGAGTAAAAGCAATTTTTCAAACAATCACTGACAAACGGCTAGCGTTGGCAATGATTATAAAACTAACTGATTTTAAAAAGCTAGTTGTACGTTGCATCACGGTCAAAGATACCGCATTGTCTACTGTATTTGACGCTTTAGATTAAACGAATGATAAATACAATTCCATCACATACAAAGTATAAAATTTTCTTTCATAGGGTAACCAAATATATTGCAGAGATTCTCAGCGCGACCTCACTTCATACTTATTATCTTGGCTTGAATTGATTCGGCCCGTAGAGCTTCGATTCGAACAGTAATACGCAAAATGACCAGTAACAGAACATTGCCCTCTCGAAAATTTTGTGTCCCTCATTTATACTTCGAGAAACATAAACCAAGGGCACTAGAACCCTGAAATTGAGTTTATTATTAAAGCTAAGATCATTGATAATAGACAAAGTTTTACTTAGCTCAAATGTCGCCTGCTATGTAGAAATTATAGTAATATTTTGCTGCTTATAAGCCTTCGATTGCTTTCTTTTTTACCGCTCAACGATCCAACGAACAGTTTACTACGATTGTTCACCGCTGTACCGCCTGTACCAGCCAACGCCGTCGCAACAGTTGTTATTGATTAACTGATAAATTGAACTAAGTCGCCTCTTTACACCAAAAGGGTTAGGGGTAGGAAACAACTAGCGGCTCCTTTGACCATTCGTCTGCCTGGATAATTGGATTAAGTTGGCAGTACCTAGGGCAATTTGTTCACTCAACGATGACGGATTAACCTACGTCGGTTGAGTAATCGTACGCCGAAGTTGGCTTGGCAAAACGTCGGGATTTGAAAAACGATCCCGTCGCGATGACAGATCGTGCTCTGTTTTGAAACGGGTCAGTTAGTTGTCCTGCTGTAACAATCTCCATAAATAGAACTGACAGCTATTACTACGACTATTTGATATACCAGGGAGAGGAGAACATCTTCAAAACCACCACCAATAGTACTCTTTCTCTGGAGACCATCAAGTCTGGCACTCTCACTCATCCCACCCTTGGAGGAGCAAATGTGGGGTCAGTATTCGTAGTTTGTGATTCTAATAATACTGGCATATTAAACGGGATATTAAATTAAAATACCTACTAGAGTTTTGTACAATTTCTTGTACGTTGATCGGATTTTGACGGAATAGAGCAATGAATGACAGAGATTGTTACAGCAGGACAATAGCCTGCGTGCAGCCGCTTATTTACCCCGTAATTTATTTATCGTTTTTCAAATCCCGACGTTTTGCCAAGCCAACTTCGGCGTACGATTACTCAACCGACGTAGGTTAATCCGTCATCGTTGAGTGAACAAATTGCCCTAGGTACTGCCAACTTAATCCAATTATCCAGGCAGACGAATGGTCAAAGGAGCCGCTAGTTGTTTCCTACCCCTAACCCTTTTGGTGTAAAGAGGCGACTTAGTTCAATTTATCAGTTAATCAATAACAACTGTTGCGACGGCGTTGGCTGGTACAGGCGGTACAGCGGTGAACAATCGTAGTAAACTGTTCGTTGGATCGTTGAGCGGTAAAAAAGAAAGCAATCGAAGGCTTATAAGCAGCAAAATATTACTATAATTTCTACATAGCAGGCGACATTTGAGCTAAGTAAAACTTTGTCTATTATCAATGATCTTAGCTTTAATAATAAACTCAATTTCAGGGTTCTAGTGCCCTTGCATAAACAGATAAAACCTCTCGAATGGAATCGCACAGGAATCCCAATTCATCCCTGTGACGTCAAGGTTCGCCATGAACATGCCACCGTACATAAAAATCGAGTTCGTGGATCAATATTAAGGTGACGTCATAAATCGCACAGGAATCCCACACCAAGAATAGTGTTGCTGCTCGCTTCGCTCCCAGCAACAAGGGTTGGATTAAAATAAATGGTACATCTAGTAATTACTATTACGGTATATAAACATGTTATCCTATACAATACTAAAGGCCTACCCCGGGCCCTAAAATCGCCGTTATTTTGGGCGATCTTCGGCGATATATTAGGCGCGATCTTAGGCGATCTTAGGCGATATTGGGAAATTTTAGCCATTACGAGTTGGCGCTCTTAGGCGCTCTTGGGCGCTCTTGGGCGCTCTTGTGCGATCTTGGGCGATCTTGGGCGATCTTTGGCGATATTAAGCAATATTAGGCGATTTTAGGGCCCGAAGTAGGCCTATACTAACAACCGATTAACATAAATACAGGGTTTAATATAAATGGTCCATCTAGTAAAGTAAGCCTTATTACGGTATATAGATATATCGCCTACAATGCTAACAACCGACACTTTAATCCGTACGTGCATACGTGAATTTCCGCCCCCGGGGGGGGGGGGGGGGGGTGGACTCCGATCGTAGGGACTGTATTGGGGTAAATGAACTACCTAAAATGATTTCGTTGATCTGAATTGAATCTTCAAATCACAGCGATAACAAAGTGTTTCATTGCTTTAATTCTTTATTATTGTTTTTGAATTGGTACCTTTTAGGGGTAGAAATCAATTGTTGCCACTCCCACTCAGGTACCTTTTAGAGCGAGTCATTTTCAAAATTTCCGACGAGCATCCCCGTCCTCTTTTATATAGGAGTCCCCCCCAGGAACTTCCGTAACATCTAAGGTCATGCAGTAATGATCCATCAGACATGTCATTCTACGTACACCGAATACTCCTAACCTACTACTTTCAGGAAATATAGGAATCAGTATTATCGTATCCTTACGTACAAACGTAAGTAAGGAAGTAAGTGAATTTGCATAACAATAAAGGTCATGCCAATGATCGCATCTAGTAAAACTCATTAGATATTTCATCCTACAATACAAGAACCCACTAGATTCAGGGGGAGCTCTGATCTACGTACGCATGCAAATGTACGTGCCAATATACGTAACATCTGACTAACGCGAACCGTTTAAGGTCCAAACTATATGTCACGAAGATCATCATTTATCAAGTAGCTACCCCAAGAGATAAAGGCCAATCCACTAGTCTAGATACCCTCTGTATGTCTTATTACAAAATGAGCAGTTTTATATAAGCCAAAAGTTGCACACTGATCACTGTCATAACAGTAGCAATAACGAGTGTTACCTACATGCAATACATTGAAAACAACGCAGCAAGTTAAAATCATTTAACAATTGCAAGTCCTTCATATAAAGAAGAAATACATTGACCATTACTTAAAACATCAATGTACCGTGGAAATCCAGCTAGTGTTTTTGTCTGTCCTACAAAACGACCATCCAATGTGAACTTCTTAATCACTTCAGATTCGAGGTCACAGACCAGTAGATTGTTGTCATTATCAATAGCAAGACCACAGGGCTCCTGCAACTGTCCGTCACGCTCACCTTTCTCTCCAATGGTGGATAATCGAGTTGGTGAACCATTTTTCATCTGAATCACATGAATCACTCCATTATTGTGATCACTGACGTAAAACAGTCCATTGTGTGTAACTGTACTACGCGGCTTAAAATTGTCCTGATTTGGAACAGTAAATTGATATTGATAGTCACCGTCCTTAGTAAAGACTTGGACGCGACTATTACCACCATCACTCACAATGATGTTACACTCGTCATCAACGTGTACTCCACGTGGTTCAGAAAACTCTCCATTGCCGTTACCATGACAACCAAGGGTTTTTACCAGTGTTCCTGTTACAGTGTTTACTACACATATTCTATCATTGCCACGGTCAACTATGACTAAATCTGTATCATTACAAAATGCTAGTCCTTGAGGATAAGACAGACGTCCTGGTTCACTGCCTTGACCACCATACACTAACAACAACTCTCCATCCACGTTGAATACTCTAACACAGTGCACTTTAAAATCTCCAACAGCAATCCTAGTGTTACTTCTGTTGACTGCAATACCCATAAAATCTTGGGATCCAGTGTTCAGTGCAGTTTTTAACTTTGATTCTTGTAGTTCTTCCATAACCTGTGGCCTGACATCCATCACTAGTGGACTGTTAGACACAGGGTTCCCATTCAGTTTGACCTCTGTTGTCAGTTGACCAGGTACTTGAGGGGTAAACTCAACTTCTATTTTACCATCAGTCTTCTCGGTTCTCTCTTCAACTTTTACATCATCTGCAGGACTGATTTGTATGTCCACCACATCACAGTCATCGTAATTGAGATTTTCTGTCGAGGTTTTGGTTACAATGTACAGCTTTGTTTTCTCTAGCGCCTTCAGATTAAAGTCAACTTCAAGGTGACTGAAAATTGGGCTTGACTTCCAACTCAGTCTTACCTCTCCCAATTTTAATTTCTTGATGTCCTCGTCCAAGTCTTCATTAGAGTGAAAGACTATCCCTGCTGTGTCTGCCTTGAATGGACTGTAGGTGAATTCTTTACAGCTTTCAACCAAGTCACTTGCTCTTCCATTTTCCATCATTTTTTGAATGTATTCTTGGGCAGCTGGGGTGTGACGTATTAGACGCAAATTCCTGTCAGCCTTCGATTCGCTTCTTTGGATTTCTTTCAGCAACTGTTGTTCTTGGTCGATAAAATATTTCACTACTTTTTTAGTGAATTTCTTGACTTTTTCTTTGGCTTTTCCTGTGTCGTTTTTCATTTTGATTGCCATTTCTTCTTGATGTTTTGTTTTCCATGTCGTTACATCGAAGTCTCTCAATTTCCTCGAGGATTTGTGAGAGCAGATTTGTCTTCAATTCAGTGACTTCAAGCAGGGTCAATGTTTTGTGATCCTTGTGATCGTCTTTCAAGCAAGACAAACAAATCAAGACGTCACAGTCTTTACAGAACAACTCAAAAGTGTGATTCATGTGAGTCTTGCAAGGATTTTCTCTTCTCAACATCGACTCAAGGTCTTCCTTCTTCATGTCAGATAAGAAAATGACTTGGTGATCTTTCATAAATACTGCGTGATACTTTAGACATTCGTCACACAACGAGCGATCACAGTCCAAACACTGCCACAATGCTGGTGAATGAGTCTCAGAAACAGAGCAAGACTTGTCGCTTTCTGAATACGCTAGTACTTGCAGCATTCTTGAGTGGAGTGGACTTGGCTGTAAGTCTTCTACGTTGCCTGGTACTTGAAGCAAGATTTCAGAGGAACATTTAGGACACTTGAAGACGTGGACTTGTTCTTTGGGCTGAGCGTGACTTTGAATACAATGCTTACAAAATGTATGAAAACATTGTAATAACTTGGGGTCTGTCATTGTGTTATTACACAAGGAACACTGTAACTCATCTCTAAGATTTGCAAAGAAAGACTCCATTACTAACTTACTTGGAAAGCAATTTATCAAGACGAATCCAGTGAGTTCCAGTTCCGAGAAATGACAAAGCCGGAAGTGTAGGAACCTTTGTCCCCAGGCCTCGGTTGCACAAAGCCTGGATAAGCGCTAAAATTTATCCCGATTGCGTAAGTCGGTTGCCATAACAACTGGGCTAAATCTCGTAACCGTGTACCATTTTACACACCGATTTGAACAAACAACGTTGCGCTAAAAGTAATCATCTAGCTAGTGTAAGATCAGCTTTAGTCATAAATATTACGTCAGCCAAACCTTTAATTTATAACGCTTTTGTCACGCTTTTGTCACTTTTGTCGCGCCTATGCCACGCTGCACGTCTCCCCACTGCTTAGAAAGATTTTGAAAATCACTCGTCAGCTACCCTGCACACACGTCCAAAGAAATAATTTTATTAATCATATTGAAGAGACACGAACGCAATGACTGTACCAACGTATAAATGAACTGCAAATGATTTTAAGGTTGGAAATAAGATGATGATTTGGATGAATTTTATGACATTTTTAATGTTCACAGACATGTTGCGAGGTACCGGACCTTTTTAAGGTTGATAATAAAACTATAGGCATGTATCAGGGACACCATCTATTTTTTATTATTCAGTATGCACACTGTATTGATGTATTTTTTTATATCGAGTCCGAGAAATTAGTTAAAAACGTAGCGACCCGGCATGCGCAATTCGCAATCTGCATAACAAACGGAGAACTGGGTTCGAGTCAGATTGTGTGGCTTTGACCTTTATTTGACTTCGAGAGCGCGGAAAGTTGTTGCCTAATTCTCTAAAGCTAGTGTCTCATGAACAAAACGTTCGACTAATGTGCACCCTCTACCCCTTCTCTCTATCGGTGCCCAGTTTTATGGGTATTTAAGGGAAATGTAAAGTACAATATTTAGCGTTGGCAGTTACTTCACCTAGAATTAAGCTCGTACTCTCGGGAAGCCGACGGTGCGCTCTTTACCATTATCTCTCCACCAGTGCTCCGTTTTATTTAAGGGTATTTAAAGTTACTTAAAACTACACAGAATGGAAAGAAGTATGAGATGACTGGGAATCAAACTCGGGACCTCTGGGTTCAGAAAGTCGCGCACTAACCAACTGAGCTAAACTTGCTTCTAGATACACGGAGAGGAAAGCAGTCGAAACAAGAATGTGATGCCACTATAGGAATCGAACTTAGACTTCTCGCATAGAAGGCTGCCTAATAACCAAATGCATGTCATCCTTGCTCCTTAGGAAGACTACTTTATAGGAAGATAAAGCTAATAAACTGAATTAAAAACTACAATGAAAAAAAAAAAGTACAATGATTACTACAACTTTGATAAGTTTGATCATTTGATTATCTGATTTCTAGATGAAGTCTCTAGTTCTCCCTGTATTCTGTATGGAGGTGACGGGATACCGAATGGGGGTAACTTCCCTTATTTTGAAGGCCGAATGTTCCAAGTTTTATCACCATTGTAGTGAGGGCGTGATCCAGATCAAGGCGTGCATACTTGGTCAGAAATTTAATTCAGTGACCAAGCAATGCGACTCTCCCGAAAATGTTGCTGAATGTCAGGTCGCCGAAGACTTCAAACAAACGTCAAACGATCGAAACGGTCTAGTCTAAGTTTACATTGTGGATTTCATATTCAACGCGTAATTCAAAACGAAATTGTCCTTTTCCAGTTCCGAACCAAGAAACCAGGATTGGTAAATTACCAATATATATTTGCCTGATGTTAGTTTTGTATTTTCCTCGAATTAAGTATGATGAATAAAATCAGCAACTCTGTCCAATTCCTGTCAGTGTCGTTGCGTGTCTAACTATTTTACTTCAACATATTCTGTACTGAGGGTTTTCCCCAGCAGGATAAACAGCTTACTATGTTGGCTCACTTTGAAACTTAATTTACAGTAAACTCATGGATAACGTTTTTTAATTATTTTCTGTCGATTAAATCTAAATATTTCAGTTTTAACAATTTTTTTACTGAGGGTTTTCCCAATTTAGAAAAAAAATTATAATAGCTTATTGTATTGGATCTCTTTGAAGTTGCCAACTTTATAATTAATTATAGTTACGACCATAGACTCCACCCGAGGGGGACTCCTATATATAAGAGGGCGGAGATGCTCGTCGTATACGTACTTTTTAGCGGTTAAAATCAGCAATCTGGTCCCTTTTAGGGGCCTTCAAATTTTGTTGGAATACCAGAGACTAAGCTGGTATCAGGGTGTTTTTCACTAGCAAATATTAGATACCAGAGATAAAGATTGGATTACACCATCACATCAGTATTCATTGCTACAATAGATCGTATTTAAATAATCGCAAATGATTGATTGATTGAGTGAGTGATTACAACTACAACTTTAATGGTCTTTTTTTCACTTAACACTCATTGATATAGAAGTTGATATAGGGTTTACAATATTCGTTCATTATCGCTATTAAATTGTTGCGCTTCTATATCTGATTCTCTTGTTCCTAACGTGACGTCTCCTCACGTGATGTCTCAAGATAGAGTAGTCCTGGGAACTAAATAGCATGCGCACTTCCGCCCTGCCTTTTCCACCAATTTATGTGACAGACGAGTGTGATTGTTTGAGTTCTTCTTGGAAACCCATCTAGATCGTGTTTTGTAATATTACGGGATAATGAACGCACAATTCAAATAATAAGAAAGCATAGATTTAGCGAAAACTGAATAGGACACTTTTGCAGCCACGTCGTCGTTGACGTTAGCGTCGTCAGTATACAAGATCGAATTCTGATTGGCTCAGAAATGCATCAAATAATGTGGATCAAATGCTCCCGTGGTAGGATTCCTACTCACACGAAATGCACTATACGCAATGCAGTCATGCATGTAACGTACTATGATTTCATTAATATAATGTTAAACTTATATCATATTTTGCACTTATCAAAACACGAACGTACAAATACATTGACTATCATTTATAAGTACAACTATGTAGTATGGACTCTCAACTAATGCACTTGCATGCCTGTCCTACAAAACGACCATCTTATGCGAACCTCTTTACCATTTTAGATTTTTACAGGCATTAGCAATAAGTGGCCGTTATCAATAGCAAGTTTGCACGGGTAATTACCGTATATGAATATATTTCATATATACATGTTTCAAAAAACGGAGAATTTATGAAATCTGAATCTGAATTTGAGGAAGGAAATTGCTGTTGGTACGAAATTGGAATTAATTACAATATAAAGTGAAACGAATATGAATGGATGATATTATAGAGGGGGCCTAGGGGGGTTACGAATACCGCAATCCCGCATGAAAAATTCGAAAATACCGCAATCCCGCACGAAAAAATGATCAATCCCGCAATCCCGCATGAAAAATTCGAAAATACGGCTCACCACACGAAAAATTCGAAATACCCTGCTCCCACGGGACCTCACGCGCAGAAACATGAATCACAGAAACATGAAATTTTCTATCGAGCGCCAGAAGCAAAATCCCGCATCTCGCATGCCTCAAAAATACCGCATTACCGCAATTTCAAATCGTTTCCGTAATACCGCAGCTCAAAAAAGAAAATACCGCATACCGCAGGGTTTGAGAATCCCGCAATACCGCAATTTTTTTTGTAAAATACCGCAAATGGTCAATCCCGCAATCCCGCAAACCCCTAGGACCCCCTCTATTATGCATAACTGAAGATAAAAGACTCATTCTCACAATTCAGATTCAGATCTTCCGCCGTCTATATTTAAAAAAAAGGTATATACGTAACGTCTGACTAACATGGAGACGGAACCGTAAGATCAAAACTAGCATGCGCTGAAGCGCATCTGTCAAGGTGCTTCTCAAACATGTATATATATCTACCTTCTGTACACTAGATGAAGATGGTCTGTCATATATTACAAAAAAACGAAATTAACAGCTTTATACGAGTCGCCGGAAAGTTGCACATGCATATACCAACGCTGTTATATTGGCAACAAGCAATGAATCAGAATTACAGCATGCAAGTAAAAATCATTTAACAATTGCTAGTCCTCTAGTTAAAGAGGAAATACATTGACCATTACTTAGAACATCTATGTACCGTGGACTCCCACCTAGTGTTTTTGTCTGTCCTACAAAACGACCATCCAATGTGAACTTCTTAATCACTTTAGATCCATAGTCACACACAAGTAGATTGTTGTCATTATCAATAGCAAGTCCATCACCCTCAGCTTTCTCTCCAATGGTGGATAGTCGAGTTGGTGAACCACCTTTCATCTGAATCACATGAATCACTCCATTATTCCGATCACTCACGTAAAACAGTCCATTGTGTGTAACTGTACTGTGTGGACTAAAATTGTCCTGATTTGGCACAATAAATTGATATTGATAGTCACCGTCCTTTGTAAACACTTGAATACGACCATTGTTAGCATCACTCACAATGATGTTACACTCGTCATCAACGTGTACTCCACATGGGTGGGAAAACTCTCCATTGCCGTTACCATGACAACCAAAGGTTTTTATTAGTGTTCCTGTAACAGCGTTTACTACACATATTCTATGATTGCCACTGTCAGCTATGACTAAATCTGTATCATTACAAAATGCTAGACCTTGAGGCCTACACAGACGTCCTGCTTCAGTGCCTTGACCACCATACACTAACAACAACTCTCCATCCATGTTGAATACTCTAACACAGTGCACATTAAAATCTGCAACAGCAATCCTAGTGTTACTTCTGTTGACTGCAATACCCATAAAATCTTGGGATCCAGTATTCAGTGCGGTTTTTAACCTTGATTCTTGTAGTTCTTTCATAACCTGTGGCCTGACATTCCGCACTAGTGGACTGTTTAACACAGGGTTCCCATTCAGTTTGACCTCTGCTGTCAGTTGACCAGGTACGCGAGGGGTAAATTCCACTTCTATTTTACCATCAGTCTTCTCGGTTCTCTTTTCAACTTTTACATCATCTTCAGGACTGATTTGTATGTCCACCACATCACAGTCATCGTAATTGACATTTTCTGTCGCGGTTTTAGTTACAATGGACAGCTTTGTTTTCTTCAGTGCCTTCAGATTAGAGTCAAGTTGAATTTGGCTGAAAATTGGGCTTGACTTCTCACTCAGTCTTATCTCTCCCAATTTCAATTTCTTGATGTCCTCGTCAAAGGCAGGGCAGAAGACTATCCCTGCTGTGTCTGTCTTGAATGGACTGTAGGTGAATTCTTTATAGCTTTCAACCAAGTCACTTACTATTCCATTTTCCATCATGTTTTGAATGTATTCCTGTGCAGCTGGGGTGTGACGTATTAGACGCAAATTCCTGTCAGCCTTCGATTCGCTTCTTTGAATTTCTTTCAGCAACTGTTGTTCTTGGTCGATAAAATATTTCACTACTTTTTTAGTGAATTTCTGGACTTTTTCTTTGGCTTTTTCTGTGTCGTTTTTCATTTTGATTGCAATTTCTTCTTCTTGTTTCTTTTCCATGTCGTTACATCGAAGTCTCTTAATTTCCTCGAGGATTTGTGAGAGCCGATTTGTCTTGAATTCAGTGACCTCCTGCAGTGTCAATGTTTTGTGATCCTTGTGATCGTCTTTCAAGCAAAGCAAACAGATCGAGACGTCACAGTCTTTACAAAACAACCCTAATCTGTGATTCAAGTGAGTCTTGCAAGGACTTTCTCTTCTCAGCACTGACTCAAGGTCTTCCTTCTTCATGTCAGTCAAGGAAACCACTTGGTGATCTTTCATAAATACTGCATGGCACTTCAGACATTCGTCACACAACGAGCGATCACAGTCCAAACACTGCCACAATGCTGGTGAATGAGTCTCAGAAACAGAACAAGACTTCTCGCTTTCTGAATACGCTAGTACTTGCAGCATTCTTGAGTGGAGTGGACTTGGCTGTAAGTCTTCTACGTCGCCTGGTACTTGAAGCAAGGTTTCAGAGGAACATTCAGGACACTTGAAGACGTGGACTTGTTCTTTAGGCTGAGCGTGTCTCTGAATACAGTGCTTACAAAATGTATGAAAACATTGTAATAACTTGGGGTCTGTCATTGTCTTATTACACAAGGAACACTGTAACTCATCTCTAAGATTTGCAAAGAAAGACTCCATTCTTAACTTACTTGGAAAGCAATTTATGAAGACTAATCCAGTGAGTTCCAGTTCCGAGAAATGACAAAGCCGGAAGTGTGGGAAACTTTGTCCCCAGGCTTCTGTTGTACAAAGCCTGGATAAGCGCTAAAATATATTCCGATGGCGTGATTCGATTGTCACAACAATTGCGCAAAATCCCGTAGCCGCGCGTGTACCATTTTTACACGCCGATTTTTTTAAAACCAACAACGTTGCGCTAAAAGTAATCATCTAGTGTAAGATCAGCTTTAGTCGTAAATGTTACGTTAGCGAAACTTTTATTGCACTTTTGTCACGCTTTTGTCAAACTGCTTGCCTGCCCGCTGCTTGGAAAGATCTTGAAAATTACTCATCAACTACTTTGCAAGCACGTCCAAAGAACCAATTTTTATTAATCATACTATAGAGACACGCGCGCAGGTCGTATCAACTTATTAGTGCTTTGTAATTAATTTTATACGCTGCGAGCAGATTTTCCTTCCTCTTTTCCTTCTTTCGTAGAAGAGGGAGGAAAAGTGCCTTTGCTCGCGCGCAGGGTATGAATTTTAAGGTTGGTAATAAAACTGTAGGCATGTATCTTTCCCGATATATGTTCCAGGTAACATCAAGGTACGAGATAAAGAGAAGCTTTTATTATTCAGTGTACCGAATGTACTCATGTTTTGTTAAAAACATATATCGCGCGATCGAGACCGGAAAATAAGCTGAAAACGTAGGGACCGGAGAGTTATTCGTTTGCATAACAATTTGCGGGTTGCGAGAAAAATGTTACTTAAATGAACCAGTGACCAAAATAAAGTCAACGTGCCGCGGACTTACTGGTGTTATTTTGTAAAGCTGTGACTGCAAATCAGCAATCATTGAAGCCGAATGGTGGTTGTTCAGTTTGCAAGTACATTCACAACCATTACAACATTGTATGGGAAGGTGGAGGGGTGGGAAGTATCCTGAACAACCAAAAAGAGAACATCCGAAATTAGTCCTAACAGTTATGTCCGAGATTGTCTATAACACTAAATTTTAAAAACAGCGTTTTTAAGGCTATTATATATTTTATTTCAAAGAAAATATACAAAATATAAAGAAGGTGAAAGGAAAAAGTCGTTTTTGGTTCATGGTTACCAGAAACTATGCTAAATCGTTGTCCCAAATCGCACGTATGGCCAACACAGGAAGCCCGCATGTCGAAAGTACGAATTTGCCGTTTTCCGATTTCATTTCTCGACCGAAAAGCGGAGATCGCTATCATTCTGTTTTAAGTAGTATTATCCAACGTTTCTATCAAAAACTTGGACCAAAAGCTCCCAAAAAACCGACGAACTACCACGAACAACCACGGACAACCACAATAATTATATAAAGATATATCATATTTCCTTCTATTAGAATGTGGTGGCTGTCCGTGGTAGTTCGTGGTAGTTCGTAGGTTTTTCGAGATTTTTGGTCATTTTACAATGTTTTGGGGGCCACCAAATCATCAAATCATTAAAGTGAGCTTTAATTCTTTTCTGATGTTTATTGAGCTTACTTTGTGCAACTGGCTTGTTCTTTGGTCGTATGGCAAATATACAAACTCTTAATAAATTTTAGACCATTTTAGAATGTGCGCTAGTCGCTAATGCCATTCAATGCTCCGAAATTAGTCCTAACAGTTATGTCCGAGATTGTAGATTGCTTTTTGTGCCTGCTTAGCAAAAAGCAGGCACTCTTGTCATCGGGATGGTAAGTAACTTGACGTCACAATGGAATCGACGAAATACGTCACGGTGCACCTTGAAATCGCTATCGTCTCCCCCAATAACTTTGATCGATCGCTGAGCTTTCTTTCCTCGTGGCGCTTGTGGTGGAATCTGGTGTAGTGCTGCTGGTGAGTGTATTTACATTACTTTTATCGTTAATTACTCGTGCCCAGGCCTTTAGGCCGGGAACGAGTTATAAATTGCAAATGTTTTTTCTCTCGTCGTCCACGAGAATGCAGCATTTCTGAGTCAGCATTCTTAGCGCAATCGGCTAAGTGATGCACTCCCGATTGGTCAAGAGCGGAAGAAACAATGCCCTTCATTCATCGCCTACTCTTCGTAGCGAACGCCAGTGAGGAACTTTAGGAATGCAAGATGGCGGACAGCCCAAAAAATGGCTTTCAGAGACAGGCTTTTCCAGCAGTGAGACAATAAAAAATGGAGCTTTTAACTCGAGATATACCTAGACACTTATAAGAGCTTCAGAATGGGCTGTTATTTTGAGCTTGATCTCCAATACTTTGACCAAATATCGAACTCCGATGGAGTACTTGAAAACTGAAGCTCTCGCGACTCGGGGCAATTCCTTTGAGCTGGAAATCTACGAATTTCTCACCCTACATGTTGCTAAACGAACGCATATAGAGGCAAGTCAATTATATTTTTCATTCAAGCATTCAAGAGATCTTGAGACGTTTAGGTTTGTAATGAATTTTAACACAATTCTGGCCAGACAATTTATTTATATATTTTCATGGAATCAAGGCTCTATTTGACCTGATGCGTTTGGTCACGTAATAGATAAAACATCTGAAACATGAACGCCGAAAAAATACACGATTTGTTATTGTGTCAAAAACGTCGTTGTAGAAGTCTTTACAGCAAAATTGAGATATATAGTGAAATAAAAAGTTGAATAAACTGGTATATTTTTTGCATGTTGGGATAAAGGCAAACACTAAGCTGCTGACAGACAAATTGACTAATCAGATATTCTCTAAAAAGGTCAAAAAAGGTCTTTATTATGTTACGGTTAAGTGAAGAATGCGTGAAACGGCTCGGGGAAGAGTACGCACGGGGCCGGTCACTGAAGGGCTCCCGGGGCACGAGTGAACGCACGTGTGCGTCTTGTTCTTGTTTATTACAGCTTTCTTACACTACTGCTCGGTGTAATGAAAAGTATTTTCAAGGTTTTAGGTGCTTGTTTGCAACGACATGGCTCGAATATTCTTCCCAAACGTCAAGATGCAACTCGACACTCGACGACACTTTCATGCAACGTGACTTTACACAAGGACAAACAAACCTCAAACAGAACACAACAAAACACAACTGTACTTTCATATAAACACAATCAACCCCATTGTGGGTATATTCAGCCTCTTCGGAGGATATTTAAGCCCATATTATATGGGAGAAATCAGCCCGTATTGATCGGGATAAATACAACCCTTCGGGGAATCAAAAACCAACCCCACTGTGGGTATATTCAGCCTCTTCGGAGGTGCTTCAAGACTCCCTACACTAACTGATAGTTCTTATTTTTGTTTATTTTTATAGGATGTCTTGCAAGACAAGCAAATGGATGTATCTTTTGACATTTTATTGTTATTTGCTTTTCCTAATAATCATATAACTGTTTTCAATATATTACAGTGTTATTCTAAATATTATACAGCAAAATTTTAAAAATCCAGATTATATATATACTCATGTATCATTTCCCAGATTGTTTTCAGTTAATGAAAAAGTTAATAAAATCAATTATAAATTTATTGTGAACTAATCAATTGTTTCACGGGTTTTTGAACATCACTATTACCAGCTAATTAACTTTTGTTTCACGGGTCTAGCAGGGTTTTCAGAAACTCGTAAAAAAAGTTACTTATCAATTAGAAATAACCAGATTGGAACAATAGAAAACAAAGGAATAACAGTGTAATGTTATTTATTACGCTATAATGTCTTTCACGGGTTTATGAAAATCACTCTATCAAACCACTCCAGCTAAATTCATTTAACAATAAAAAAAACATCCAAGTACACAACCCATACAATACGTATGCCCTCATTCCACAGATATTTAAACATTAAGCAGGCACATGCGCTTATAAAGCGCCTTTAATTTGATAAGATGACACTCAATATGTGTTGATCCTGTTGTGATCCCGTTGTGATCCCCTATAAATTATCCACTTAACAATGCTGTGGGATACTTAACGTGGATCACGTAGAGAGGAAGAGAAAGAGAGCTTGAAAGAGGGGGATGAGGTTATTTGAGAGTTTGACTAATGTGCGGACAGAACGTCAGAAATACCATTATAGCAGCATGTTCATGTTAATTAAAAACTCACTTAGCCGAAGGCGAAACTGTTGTGTTCATGAACGGCACCAGCTCATCTCTTGATTTGAATCCATGACGCCTAGAACAACTGGCACGTGCACTCACGACACTTACTGTATCACACACCCGTACGCGATCTGGAGTGTGCCACGATGAAAGATTTATCCCGGCCCGTTGATTGTTCAACTTTGTGACTCATTGTTTGACCAAAACACATTTTTGCGTATGATGATAGATTGGTTTACAGACACTTCTGACTCAAAATTCGGATTGTAACAGGTATCGAGTGTAATCTGCTAAAGGGACTTCAAAACTTGACTCACCCTGCTCCACTACAGATTGAAAGTGATTGTATATAGTGATTGTACAGATTTTTAACCCAGTGAGTTCAGGGGCAACGTCAATGTTTGCTTTTTTGACGTCTGGTTTTTATGTTGTTTTTAATATATAACTTATCTTTTTGACAAGCTAATCAGCTACGACTTTAAAACAACCGGGGAAGCTTGTTTTATTCAAAACCACTACATTTTTCTGAAGCCCGCAAAGTTTTATCCCGCAACCCGCAAATTTTGTCCCGCAACCCGCAAAATAGCTAACTTTATGACGCTATCTTTTTGACAAGCTAATCAGCTACGACTTTAAAACAACCGGGGAAGCTTGTTTTATTCAAAACCACTACATTTTTCTGAAGCCCGCAAAGTTTTATCCCGCAACCCGCAAATTTTGTCCCGCAACCCGCAAAATAGCCGGCCCGGCCTAGGCCACCTCCGTCGTACGTAACACAGGAATCCATTGTCAGAAATAGTGTCGCTGCTCGCTTCCCTCGCAGCAATAATTCACTGACAAACAATTAATCCGTACATAAATTTACTTAGTCTAGAATGTAGTCTAGAATTTATTTCACGGGTCAAGCATGCAAAACCAGTCTATAGATAGAATATCAACAGTCCTTGATATATATAAATACAAGGGTTGGATTAAATTAAATGGTACATCTAGTATAATTATTATGGTATATAAACATGTCATCCTATACAATACTAAAATAATAACAACCGATTAACATAAATACAGGGGTTGGTTTAATATAAATGGTACCTATCTAGTATTTAGTAAACCTATATTACGGTATATAGACATATCGCCTACAATGCTAACAACCGTACGTGCGTACGTGAATTTCCGTAACATCTGAGGTCATGCAAATGATCCATCAGACATGTCATTCTACACCGAATACTCCTAACCTACTACTTTCAGGAAATATAGGGTACGTACGAACGTAAGTAAGGAAGTATAAGTGAATTTGCATAACAATAAAGGTCATGCAAATGATCTCATCTGTAAAACTCATTAGATATTTCATCCTACAGTACAAAACCCCAATAGATTCAGGGGAAGCTCTACGTACGCATGCAAATGTACGTGAATATACATAACATGTGAATAACGCGAACCGTTTAAGGTCGAAACTATATGTCACGAAGCTCATCATCTATCAAGTAGCTACTCCAACAGATAAAGTCCAGTCCACTAGTCTAGATACCCTCTGTATGTCTTATTACAAAATGAGCAGTTTTATATGTCAAAAGCTGCACACTGATCACTGTCATAACAGTAGCAATAACGAGTGTTACCTACAAAACATTAAAAACAGCGCAGCAAGTAAAAATCATTTAACAATTGTAAGTCCTTTATATAAAGAAGAAATGCATTGACCATTACTTAGAACATCAATGTACCGTGGATCCCCATCTAGTGTATTTGTCTGTCCTACAAAACGACCATCCAATGTGAACTTCTTAATCACTTTAGATCCATAGTCACACACCAGTAGATTGTTGTCATTATCAATAGCAAGATCACCAGGTTCCTGCAACTGACCAACACCCTTACCTTTCTTCCCAATGGTGGATAGTCGAGTTGGTGAACCATCTTTCATCTGAATCACATGAATCACTCCATTCTTGCAATCACTCACGTAAAACAGTCCATTGTGTGTAACTGTACTACGTGGTTTAAAATTGTCCTGATTTGGCACAGTAAATTGATATTGATAGTCACCGTCCTTAGTAAAGACTTGAATACGACCATTACCAGATGAATACGGCCATTTATTACCAAAGTCACTCACAATGATGTTACACTTGTCATCAACGTGTACACCACGTGGTTCAGAAAACTCTCCATTGCCGTTACCATGACAACCAAAGGTTTTTACCAGTGTTCCTGTTACAGTGTTTACTAAACACATTCTGCTATTGCCATTGTCAACTATGACTAAATCTGTATCATTACAAAATGCTAGTCCATGAGGCTTACACAGACGTCCTGGTTCAGTGCCTTTACCACCATACACTAGCAACAACTCTCCATCCATGTTGAATACTCTAACACAGTGCACATCAAAATCTGCAACAGCAATCCTAGTGTTACTTCTGTTGACTGCAATACCCATAAAATCTTGGGATCCAGTATTCAGTGCGGTTTTTAGCCTTTCAGATTCTTGTAGTTCTTCCATAACCTGTGGCCTGACATTCCGCACTAGTGGACTGTTTAACACAGGCTTCCCATTCAGTTTGACCTCTGCTGTCAGTTGACCAGGTACAAGAGGGGTAAATTCCACTTCTATTTTACCATCAGTCTTCTCGGTTCTCTCTTCAACTTTCACATCCTCTGCAGGACTGATTTGTATGTCCACCACATCACAGTCATCGTAATTGAGATTTTCTGTCGAGGTTTTGGTTATAATGGACAGCTTTGTTCTCTCCAGTGCCTTCAGATTAGAGTCAAGTTGAATTTGGCTGAAAATTGGGCTTGACTTCTCACTCAGTCTTACCTCTCCCAATTTTAATTTCTTAATGTCCTCGTCCAAGTCTTCATTAGAGTGAAAGACTATCCCTGCTGTGTCTGTCTTGAATGGACTGTAGGTGAATTCTTTACAGCTTTCAACCAAGTCACTTGCTCTTCCATTTTTCATCATGTTTTGAATGTATTCCTGTGCAGCTGGGGTGTGACGTATTAGACGCAAATTCCTGTCAGCCTTCGATTCGCTTCGTTGAATTTCTTTCAGCAACTGTTGTTCTTGGTCGATAAAATACTTCACTACTTTTTTAGTGAATTTCTTGACTTGTTCTTTGGCTTTTTCTGTGTCGTTTTTCATTTTGATTGCAATTTCTTCTTGTTGTTTCTTTTCCATGTCGTTACATCGAAGTCTCTCAATTTCCTCGAGGATTTGTGAGAGCAGATTTGTCTTGAATTCAGTGACCTCCTGCAGTGTCAATGTTTTGTGATCCTTGTGATCGTCTTTCAAGCAAAGCAAACAGATCGAGACGTCACAGTCTTTACAAAGCAACCCTAAACTGTGACTGTGAGTCTTGCAAGGACTTTCTCTTCTCAGCCCTGACTCAAGGTCTTCCTTCTTCATGTCAGTCAAGGAAACCACTTGGTGATCTTTAGTGAATACTGCATGGGACTTTAGACATTCGTCACACAACGAGCGATCACAGTCCAAACACTGCCACAATGCTGGTGAATGAGTCTCAGAAACAGAACAAGACTTCTCGCTTTCTGAATACGCTAGTACTTGCAGCATTCTTGAGTAGAGAGTACTTGGCTGTAAGTCTTCCACGTCGCCTGGTACTTGAAGCAAGGTTTCAGAGGAACATTTAGGACACTTGAAGACGTGGACTTGTTCTTTGGGCTGAGCGTTCCTCTGAATACAATGCTTACAAAATGTATGAAAACATTGTAATAACTTAGGGTCTGTCATTGTGTTATTACACAAAGAACACTCTACCTTTTTCTTAAGATTTGCAAAGAAAGACTCCATTTTCAACGGGTTTCTAGATGGGTTTCCAAGAAGAAATTCAATATCAACTCGCGTGTCTCATAAATTCGTGGAAAACGCAAGGGCGGAAGTGCGCGTGACATTTGTAGTTCCCAGAACTACTCCATCTTGTGACATCGCGCAAGTCTATTTTAGGAACAAGAGAATCAGAGATAGAAGCGCAGCAATTTAATGGCGATAATTGAAGGAATATTGTAAACCTTATATCGACCTCTTGATCAATGAGTGTTAAGTAAAAAAATCAGTTGATTAAAGTTGTAGTTGTAATCAATCAATCAATCAATCAATTGCGGGTTTTTTTTCGATCTATTCTAGCAATACAGTACTGTTGTGGTTGTGTATAAAATTTGATCATGACAGACGCTAAAAGGTACGACGAGTATCCTCGCCCTCTTATATATATAGGATTCCCCCTCGGGCGGAGTCTATGCATAAATATTTAATTGTGGATTTAACTGAACTACTGTGAGTAGTTTGCGTAAAGAAAGCAAAATTTCGATTCACCAGAAATGTTAGCGATATCATCAGCCATGGCGAAAGATTTGCAAACATCGATGAAATTGGGAGACTCCGATCAGACGAAATAGAAAAGAAACGGCAGGAAGAAATTGCCATGAAAGTGAAAAGTGATGCTGAAAAGGCCAAAGCAGACGTAACGGAAATCACAAAAAAATTGGTAAAATCTATACTGGACAAAGAAAAGAATATGCTCAATGAAATTGAAAAAATCATAGCGAATGCTGACAGGAATCTGCGTATAATAAGCCACATCCCAGAAAAAGCAGAAGGACAGTTTTTAGATCCTCAAGGATTATCATTTCTTAATGATGTAGATTTAGTCATAGTTGACAATGGTAATAATAGAATATGTGTAGTAGACACTGTAACAGGAACACTGGTAAAAACCTTTGGTTGTCATGGTAACGGCAATGGAGAGTTTTCTGACCCACGTGATTGATGACGAGTGTAACATCATTGTGAGTGATACTGGTAATGGTCGTATTCAAGTTTTTACTAATGACGGTGAATATCAATATCAATTTACTGTGCCAAATCAGGACAATTTTTGTCCACACAGTACAGTTACACACAATGGACTGTTTTACGTGAGTGATTGCAATAATGGAGTGATTCATGTGATTCAGATGAAAGATGGTTCACCAACTCGACTATCCACCATTGGAGAGAAAGGTGA
This sequence comes from Telmatactis stephensoni, assembly GCA_029948255.1. Taxonomy (NCBI): domain Eukaryota; kingdom Metazoa; phylum Cnidaria; class Anthozoa; order Actiniaria; family Isophelliidae; genus Telmatactis; species Telmatactis stephensoni. Next base: position 148,800 of record JALIZF010001394.1, on the reverse strand, counting down.
GGGTGATGGACAGTTGCAGGAGCCCTATGGTCTTGCTATTGACAACGATCACAATCTTCTGGTTTGTGACTATGAAGCTAAAAGGATAAAGAAGTTCACATTGGATGGTCGTTTTGTAGGTCAAGTACAAGTATATAAATCTTCATACCTTCAACAAAAAGCTTTATACATCAAAGATCTAAACGACGGCAAATTTATTTGTACTTCCTGTTCGCATGATTATCGATGTCACGACAAAATTTTACTTTTTTATAATTTTATAGACCTGGACTTGTGACACTGCCCAATTTTGGCATTAATTAGCCGCCCTTAATTGTTTTATGCTCCCCCCTCCCCCCTCTCTCAATGTTGAATAGGCCTAGGAGATTCCTGCTAGGTTCAACACTAGCTTGACCCAACCAACATTGCGTCGAAGGTGGCATGGGTTAGAATATATGGCCTTTCCAGCCCCTACACGGTGGGTATGATATCAAAGAACGTCAATGTTAGGGCACAATGTCTCAAATATTCTGCACGCCGTTGTCCGTGAAGACTGGTGGTAAGACGTGTCACGCAGCGCTAGTGTTTCGACTTGGTCTTATTTAAATGCAGGCAGTCTACCAAATAAACGTTTCAGTCCAGAATGTTCTGCATTGTTTTATTATTTACAATGCGGAACAGTAAACGGAACCACCTGAAACTGACAAATTAGATTAATTACTTGGCCAACCGATCTTTAATGGAAAGTAAATTTTTGAGTTCTATCTGATCAGTTCTGATTGGACAGATAACTTAATAATGGAATGTAATTGATTCAAGTTATAATCTGATTAATCAATTTTGTTCAAGTAGTGCCGGTTATTGTGTCCTCACTGCAAACAATCCCAGGCCGATGGACATTCTCTAGCTTATTTCCAACGCTTCCTAGTTTGACCATCAGTTTTTACACACATTTTGTAACAGGTTCAGTCCTTCATTCTTCGCAAACAGTCGAATAGTATATCGTGCATGACCCGTATAGTTGTGCTCATGAGTAGGCCTATATATAATTAATATAATAATTAATATATAATTAAGATGTAACTGAACTAGAACACTTGTTACGAAGGAAAAGACTATATATGTCTACCATTAGCATTAGACAGTATATAGATTATTCATTGATACTATTCTACAGAATTCGCTGCAAAGACCACAGACCTCAGCTCCCCATTTTAAGTTTCAACTTAAAACAATCGGCGATTTGAAAGCTCGGGCTCTGATACTAGATCTAGAGTGATTTAGCAATTATCGCGACGCAAAGCGAAAACATGACGTTAGATGATGACGAATTTATCACATTTGTACGTTGTGTGACTAACGTGAAAACGTCGCGACGCCATGTTCAAGACACCATTTCACTTGTTTTCACGTCCTCTTCTTGACTTCGGCTACGTCAACGGTCATTTCGAACAAAATTCGTCAGTGCGCGCGGTGTTCTCTTTAACGTCGCGTCGTGTTTGCTAAATCACACTATGGCTAAAAACAACGCGTATGCGAAACAATTCATTAACATTTACGAGAGTCTTTTCTATCCGAGATGATGTGATTGACCAACTCAGCCCGAGAGGAAATCGATCGCCTATTCAAACGCATTCCAATAATCAGTTTTTAATTCTGTTTGAAAGAATTACGAAAATCTCGAGGTTTTTTAAAGTTAATGATTACATTTTCGTCCTAGAACTAGAAGTATTATGTGCATGTAAGAGACCATAATACTAATAGAGCGAAACTGGTATTGATGTTTGCGTGACGCAATGAAATTTGATTGCCGCGAAAGAGAAATGGTTCGTATCTGCGCACACTTAAAAATCAAATTCCATTGTTTGAGCTCCTTGCGCGCGCGATATGGCGTCAACTTCCTGTTACTAAAAATAACCTTAAGCGTCAAGCACATCACACAGACATCAATCCGAGAGTTTCGCTCTCTTAGTATTATAGTCTCTTGCTACAAGGTAATAAACACTTAGTTTCAGTCAATGTGTATAATAAGATTGTTCATTTTTTGAAAATAAAATAAGACAATGTTTTCACTTGCCCTCAAGTTTTTTTTTTCAATTTAGTTTCAATCACTTGTACAGTCGTAACATATTGATAACATTTAAAGAAAAAGGAAACTCTGATCAAATGGCTGAAACCATGCACGCTTAATCGGCAACTTTTAAGGGACCGTTCATTATTTATGGCAGGGGGGGGGGGGGGGGGATGGGTGATTAATTGCCAAGGAACCCATTTTTTTTAAAGAACCCCCTTCCAAGAACACAATTCACTTAAGTACCCCCCTCATTCTAAAGAAAATTATTTCAATACCCCTCCCCCCCTCCCTACAACAAAAAATATATAAATATTAAAATAGAATAAATAAAATGTAAAATTTATTAACAAATTCCCCAAAAGTGTTAAAAATATAATTATATAATTATATTATTGCATTCAGGGCTCGTACAACCTTGAATAGAACTAGATCTCTTGATTATTCTATTTTAAATGAAACTGACCAAGTTTTGTTGCAAAAACACAAAAAAGAAATCCTATTTTCAACCTTTTTTGAATTGGGATCCCTATTGTAATATGGCAAACCTTACTGTTTTCTTGCACATGTCAGTAAAGTTGCTCAGTCAGTAAAGTTCTACAAATCATAGTGTGTCCATTATTATTGCTATTTGGTTTTTGTGAAACAACGTTTTTTTGGAGTCAGTTTATTAGAAACTGTTTGTTGTTGTTTGTCGTTGACCTTGAAAATTAAATAAATAATCTTTATATTAGTTCTTATTTGTATTAACAATTATGTACAAACCATGTTTATTGATTTTAGTGATAAACTAGCCTAATTGACATTTAGTGAGTGCTGCCTAATATTGTTTTTCCTTATACAATAAACCGATTGCTCAAGGTTGTTCGCTTCAGAAATCGAAGCGCGAAATGAAATGCATGATTACTACAGAATATGCAAAAAATATTTCCAAAGAACTGGAATGTATTTTGTTTTCAAATACCTCATTTTACATGTGACTAACATTAGCTTTTTTTGAAAATAGTGACAAACTATTACGTGACGTCTTTCACGCCGTTGTATGCCCTTTGCCCTCTATTTGAAACTAAATCTTGATAAACATTAGATTTGTCGTGAAGATGCGAAAAGCACGAGGTGATTCAAGGCAATTTAAAGGCACCAGATGAACTATTTAAGCTATTATTTACCGTAATTATTACTTTGAAAGATAGTATAAGAAACTGTAATATAATGAATTGAATATAATAACATATGGCAGCGTTTTCAAAGCATTACATGAAGTAAGCTTAATCATAGGTTGACACTCAACGACGAGAAGACGCAGACCACGAGTTTTTATATTCTAGGCTCGCAAAGCATGGTGGTAATTAGTAATTTTGCATTGTGGGATAGCAAGAACAAAGAAATCTATTGTTTTTTGCGACACTCGCTAAGCATTGTGGTCGTATCCAAATCTCGATTTTAGCTAGCTACTGAAATAGGATCGCTGCCTTGCTCCGCTCGCTCAGGCTCGCTCCGCTGCGGCAGCAATTAAGTTTCAACCTAAAAAACAATAAAGTTGATGATGGCTCTTGATGCAACATGCACATCATGGCCTCTGGCATCACTCTTTCATTGATGTTGTTAGATTTCATTTCTGATGCTCTTGAAGAGACATAGACAAGTTGAAAGCAATTCAAAACAGTAGAGTGCATTTCATATAACCGTGAAACAGTTTGCTAACAAAATAGTGCCAAATCCTCTGTCTTCTATTGTTAATTTAGTACAATTTTGTGCAATTCCTTACAAAGTGTTTCACGGTTTTATGAAATGCACTCAAACAGAAATTGAAATTTGTTGTATGGTATATTTGTTACCTTATCTGTCTTATGAAATTTCTATACCCCCCCTGATAGCCAAGAAATTATTTCAATACCCCCCTTTTCAGACCTGGAAAAATTTCAAGAACCCCCCTTTAATCACCCATCCCCCCCCCTGCCATAAATAATGAACGGTCCCTTAAAGTAGGCGTAAGTACACTGGTTTTCATATATTTAAAGCTATATTTATAAAATTCCTCTCTCCACTAACCGGAGGAATTATTGCTGACGCAGCGAGCGAGCCTGAAGCGAGCGAGCAAGGAAGCAAATCTAATTGCTGCCGCTGCGAGCGAGCCTGAAGCGAGCGAGCAAGGCAGCAACCCTAATCCGTGAAAGGGCCTAAATTCTCGATTTCTACCCATAATGCACTTTACTTTTTTACCATAATGCCTCATTTTTTAACCACAATGCTTTGCATGCCCATTGGTATATAAGCGTGATAGAGCCTCTTTGAAGGAAGAGATACATTAAGGTAAACTAGCTATTTCTAATAGAAAGTGAAGTGCTGCGAGCACAAAACAGCTGGTGTATCCACGTTAGCAGAACGGTTCCCCTTAAACTCATGACGGCTTCACGAAAGTACACCGCTTTCTCTGATATATCAAATGTTTCTTGTCTATACCCTGCGCGTTGTGTGACGAACACTGCTAGTTGACCTTCAATATTGAATTACAAAACATATATAATTCTTCAGGATCAGTGTCGGACACACACAGTTCAAAATATTTAGCACTTTGAGTAAAGCAATTTTTCAAACAATCACAAACGGCTAGAGTTGGCAATGATTATAAAACTAGCTGATTTTAAAGAGCTAGTTTATTTAGGAAAATCGATCGAATGTTTGACATTTCGCAGATCGTGGCCACGTGCTCGAAACTGGTCCAAGGCAATTTAAAGGCACAAGATGAACTATTTAAGCTGCTCTTTACCATAATTATTACTTCGAAAGATAGTATAATAAATTGTAGTAGAGTACATATTTTATGATTGATGAATTTTATTAAAAGACTAATAAAAAATAGAATTGTTTTATTACTTAATCGGTCATGATTCATATTCTCAAAGTGGCATGCAATACAGTGATTTGACTTCAAACAAAATCTAACTGTGTAATAATTAGATGCACACAAAATAAAACAGAAGCTCTGTGGTGTCTATTAGTCTACTATCTATTTGAAAACACTCTAACACTGATAATGTCTATTTTTCGACTGTTCCATGTTGACTTGATTTTCATGAATCCCTAAAATACCGACTTCAAAATATATATTACACTATTTCCTTCAGTTGCTTTTGTTGTATCTATTTTACTAGAGTGGAACCAACGTCATTTAAGTTTCATTTTGACACTTCAATTCTATTTCATGATATCTGATTGAACACATCTTTCATGAAAATTTCTGTTCACCACTTTCCAGGCAGCACTCAACTACCTATTAGGTAGACTAGTCTACAAACTAGGTATCTGACCGACCTCGATTTTAACCACAATGCTCTCTGTTCCGTGTTGAAGTACTTCATATAAGACCCGAACACTGTACCACTCTAGAACAATAACCGTATTAATAATATATTGAGTCATACATGACGTACAGGGCTTTAAAAATAATCCAAAGTCCTATACTTCATGTCTGACCCTCTGGATAGACTTTGGCAATACAAAGCACAGAGTATCCTCAAATGTGGTCATACACCAAGTGTCAGCCTTTTTTACCACACTGCCTTGCGAGCCTACCGTATAAAACCCTTGCCCATGTGACATTCGTCGTTTGACAACTTGAAAGTATAGAAGGTGAGTATCGGTATTTTATGCCCCAAAACTGCCTCTAAAGGTAATTTCTATTTCGTACTGCTAAGTAAAAGCGTAATACTTTTAAGATGTTGGTTATAATTCTTCTTGAAATGTTCATCCCGCGAACATGAGCTGAATTTCTTGCTTCTGCCATCGAGAATTTGGCTGAAGTTATAACCCCTGTCAGAGGTTATATTTCGAGTATCATTTTAAATTGTTATTTGGAAGTTCAGATTGTTCCCTTTTGTTACTGTGTCTATACATCTAGTGAGCATTTTTAGATAAAATCACATTGTTTTTATGGGATCACGCAGGTCACGAGCCCAAACTTCTGATCGGCGAATTGTTGCTCAACAGTTGCCAAATTCAACCAAGATGTTTCCTTCTTACAGTCGCATCTGTAGAAACGCATGTACTAGAGTTTTAACAGTCATCAATAACTCAAATTTTAATAACAAAAAATTGATTTGTTTATTATGTGGTGAGATATATAGTATTAGGATGTGGCTTCACGCAGCATCATCAAAATGCTGTAACACAATATATCCCACAGTAATCTTTGAATAGTAGATATTAGAAAACTGAAACTTACTATTGTTCAAAATAACCTTAAAGAACTGATTGTTTGATAAGTTTTTTTATTTTTCACATGTTTTTTTATTATTTCTTTATAATATCTTTATAATTATTTACATAAATTTCCTGAAGTGCATTCAATATGAATTGCAATGAAAGAAACATTTTCAATATATCTTGTTACAGTTAATTTAAAAGTCTATATTTTATAATTCAAATATTTCAGAATAAGATTAATTTGTTTAATATTATATTTTCACTGATGGATCAGAAGTGATTTTCATCCAGTTTTGAAAAATGACTGTAATGATTAGTAGTTGATCAATATAATAAAAATGTAATTATAGCTTAGTACAAACTATTAAAGACCAGTCATTAAAATTATCAATTTATGGACCAAAAAAATTGTTAAACAAGTGTTTAAGTTGTCTAATTTGAACAGGCTTTGAGTTTGTAGTTTTGAATGTTTTGATAAGCCTGTGAATCAAAATGTATTAACTAGAGTGTGATGTTTGACAAACAAAAATGAATGCATCATGATTATCTAAACTGGACCGAATACAAGTGGAACTATGTCTTCAGTGGGAGATAAGTGGCATACTCAAATTGTTGAATTTTGGTGCTCAGACTTGGGAGGTCCTTTTCCCAATATTTCAATGCTCAGTGAGGGAGAGGGGTACCTTTTCCTAATATTCATTGGGTGAGGGGGAAAGGAAAGCAGTGGACCTCCCAATTACTGAGAGCTTGCACAATTATAGATAAGCGGACCTTTGGCTTCGAATGGGAAGGTGCACATGCACCCTCTGCAACCCCCTTGGTTACGGCCATGCATTATTGACCAGACTATATGAACAAGTCTGGAAGAAACTAAATAAAGTTTAGTAGCCTTGAAGGAAAAGAAAACTTAATGCAGTCCAGTTCATATAATCAGGTCTTAAAGCAAAATATTACAAGCAAAATATTCATAATGCATTCATTTTTGTTGTTTCTCTAACATCGCACTTTAGTTAATACATTTTAATTCACAGGCTTATCAAAACATTCCAAACTACAAACTCAAAGCCTGTTCAAATTAGACAACTTGTGTTTTCCCCATGGAAAAAAATAAATCCCTACTATATATGATCACCCTCTCTCGTCTGAAAAGGCCCTTAGAATGATTGATTGAAAAGAAAAAAAATGAGGGATCACTTTTAACCTTTGAAATAAATAGTGGCACTATAGCTAAGTATTAGACAATAGAAACGAGATTTTACTTTCTTATAGAAAATTTTTTTGGGGAACTACATTTTTGTATAATTTAATTTTCTTGTACTTGTACTTCTTGTACTTCTACTTCTTACACCTCTGCATTAAAGTCAGCATTTTCTACTGTTAGGTAAGCTAGTATTATATACATTCTCTTTACAAGTGAACTAGTGTGGGTTACCTGTGAAAATGTCACAAGATAGAGTGGTCCTGGGAACTAAATGTAACACGAAAATGAAGTGGCCACAAAGCATCATCTCATATCATTTAGAAGTTCGGCCGGTTACAGCGACCGTACATACACCATTCGATTTTTCACTTAGTCAGTTTACATTCTGCAAACACTTCTTTTATTTAATATCGAAGAAAAAGTCGTCGTCGGCAATATGGAATATTAGTGAACTTCAGATTTGACAAAGAGTACGAGATTGAGTACGAGTACGAGTTTGGTCTTGTGTGGGATGTTGATACTGAATCATAGCCAATTTTCCATTTCTTACAATTAATGTTTCAATCTATGTACAGGACTACGGTTCAGTATCAACAACTCACGCAAGGCCAATTTTAAAACTCGTACTCGTACTCAATCTCGTACTCGTTGTCAAATCTGAAGTTCACTATTTACCAAGAGAGAGCAAAGGAATAAGGAATATTTAAAGTTTTGATATTCCACTTCTACACAGGATTCTTTTGTTCCTTCTAAAAATATCATGTGATGTCACGAGATAGAGTGGTCCTGGAAACTAGAAATACCACGAATTTATGAGAGACACGCAAGTTGATCGATCATTTGAAATCTTCTTGGAATCCTATCACAAAACCTGTCGAAAATGGAGTCTTTCCTTGCAAATCTTAAAAAAGAAGTAGAGTGTTCTTTGTGTAATAACACAATGACAGACCCCAAGTTATTACAATGTTTTCATACATTTTGTAAGTCTTGTATCCAGAGACACGCTGAGCCCAAAGATCAAGTCCACGTCTTCAAGTGTCGTAAATGTTCCTCTGAAACCTTGCTTCAGGATTTTAGTCATTTGGAAGACTTACAGCCAAGTCCCCTCCACTCAAGAAAGCTTCAGGTTCTGGCGTTTTCAGAAAGCGAGAAGTCTTGTGCTATTTCAGAAACTCACTCGCAAGCATTGTGGCAGTGTTTGGACTGTGATCGCTCGTTGTGTGACGAATGTCTAAAGTGTCATGGAGTATTTATGAAAGATCACCAAGTGGTCTCTATTTCAGATGTGAAGAAGGAAGACCTTGAGTTAATGTTAAGGAAAAAAAATACTTGCAAGACTCACATGAATCACACTTTCGAGTTTTTCTGTAAAGACTGTGACGTCTTGATCTGTTTGCTTTGCTTGAAAGACGACCACAAAGATCACAAAACATTGACCCTGCAGGAGTTCACAGCCATTGAAAAACAATCTTTGTCACAAAACCTCCAGAAAATCGAGAAACTTTGGAGCAACGAAATGGAAAAGAAACAACAAGAAGAAATTGCAGTCCAAATGAAAAAAGAAGGCGAGAAAGCCAAAGAAGAAGTTAGAAAGATAACCAAAAAGTTGGTCAAACGCTTGGTAAACAAAGAAGAACAACTTATACATAAAATCCAAAGAAGCATAACGAGAGCTGACAGGAATTTGCGTCTCGTACGTCACACGCCAGCTGCAAAGGAATACATTAAAAGCCTCATTGCAGATGGAATTGCAAGTGCTGAAGATGTGGTCCACATCAAAAATTACACCTATGACCCGTTCAAATCAGACACTGCAGGAATAAACTTCTGTCCCAATGACGATTTGGACAAGCAAGTTACGGATGCTGAACTGGGAAATACACGACTCACTTGCAAATCAAACCCAATTTTGAGCAAAGTTGAAGTGAACTCTCTGAATCTACAGGCCATGACTGCAATAAAATTGTGTGTTGTGACCAAACTTTCTACAGGAAATGTAAATTATGATGACTGTGATGTGGTGGACATACAAATCAGCCCCGCAAATGATGTGAAAGTTGAAGACAGAACCAAGAAGGTTGATGGTAAAATAGAAGTGGAAATCACTCCTCGAGTACCTGGTCAACTGAGAGCAGAGGTGAAACTGAATGGGAACCCTGTGTCAAACAGTCCACTAGTGATGGATGTCAGGCCACAAGACTTAAATGAGAAATATAGAAACTCGAATTTGAAAAATGCATTGAAATCAGCTGGGGATATAAGTGGCATTGCTACAAATAAAGATAACACCAGGATTGCTGTAGCAGACCTTTTGTTGCATTGTGTTAAAGTGTACAACATGGATGGGGAGTTGTTGCTGATGTATGGTGGAAAAGGTGGTGGACAGGGACAGTTGCGTAGACCTCAAGGATTAGCTTTTCTTGGTGATATAGATTTAGTCATAGTTGACAATGGCAATAGTAGAATATGTGTAGTAAACACTGTAACGGGAACACTGATAACAACCTTTGGTTGTCGTGGTAACGGCAACGGAGAGTTTTCTAACCCATGTGGAGTACACGTTGATGACGAGTGTAACATCATTGTGACTGATGCTAACAATGGTCGTGTCCAAGTCTTAACTAAGGACGGTGACTATCAATATCAATTTACTGTGCCAAATCAGGACAATTTTAAACCACACAGTACAGTTACACACAATGGACTGTTTTACGTGAGTGATTGGAATAATGGAGTGATTCATGTGATTCAGATGAAAGATGGTTCACCAACTCGACTATCCATCATTGGAGAGAAAGGTGAGGGTGATGGACAGCTAGAGACACCAGCTGATGTTGCTATTATTGGTCATGACAACAAACTATTGATTTGTGACTATGGATCTAAAGTGATTAAAAAGTTCACATTGGATGGTCGTTTTGTTGGAAAGACATCACCTTTGTATGAGAATAGACCTTTGTACATTGTAGTATTGAATAATGGTCAGTTTATTACTACTTCGCGTGGAGACAGTGACGATAAAGTGCACTTTTACTATCATAATTAAGTTTGTTCACTGAGGCCAATGACTCACCAATTAATAAGTAGCTTTGAATAAGTCATGCATATATATATATATATATATTAATTAATATGTGGGCCAAAAATAACTTCCCAACAACCAAAAATGTTGCTGGGAGCTATAGCAGAGAGAAACAATCAACTAAACACCACGTGTTTGTAGCTTCTCTTGTGTTCTACAACTTCGAGATGAATATACCATGACCAGAAATTCCGAATGGTCATGCGTAGTAGGTTCGGCAGACCTTGAACGAGAAGCTTATGAATAAATGGTACTCACAGGTTAACGTTTTTCGATATTTCTCAATGCTTACGATCGATCTAAAACTTCTCATATGGATCCCATTTTGAAAATCAAGATATAGAACTGTCCTATCAGTGTTGCTTCGTAGCAGCCGCTACAGTTTTTGATTCGGTTTGAGCGCCTTTGGCGCTGTTCACACTACAGCATTAGATCGATCTGAGATCGATCCAGTCTAGTACATCGCTTTAAGCTGGATCGAACTCAGATCGATCAAGAACTGTAGTGTGAACAGGACCAAATATTGTGCCATGTTTAGGCAAAACATGACCGCCAATTGCAGAATTTAGCACAAACCCCTATTCATCGAATACGACATATTTTATCTTGTGCAAAGTAGATCCCATCGTATGCATGTCATTCCGACAGCTACGCTTCTTATCCAAAATTTCTACATAATATAACTCCGGAAATCAAAGACTGAAGATTTCTTTCGGTCCTAAACGTCTCAACTTAATTAAGCTACTTTTTGTGAATCTGTTTGTTGCGGCCTGAAATTTAGATTGTTATTGTTTTTTTATGTTGAATCCCTTTTGGAAATTAACAGTTTTGTTTTATCGTTTGTTTGTTGTCTTAGTTCAAGTCATGTAAATTTCTTCAGTTTTTAGTTCGCCTGTGTGCTCAACGTATGTTCAGTATTTTTTCCTATTTTTTCATTTCATACTAACGGCTTTTTCATGTAATTTTCCCAAACTTAAAAACGGTGATCATAGCTGGAAAGAGCACATCAAAATCAGTACAACTGTCAAGGTTGAAGCGGATATCAGTTGAAAAATCAAGGAGATACGAATTTTCAAAAAACGAAATTTTGTATGAAAACACTTACAGTTATGCAAATGCCAGAGATACCAACAAATTTCGTTTTTGAAAATCCGTATCTCCTTGATTTTTCAACTTTAATATATCCTTCAAACTTCACAGTTGTACTGATTTTGATATGCTCTTTCCAGCTATGGTCATTGTTTTTAAGTTTGGGAACGTTTGGAATTACATGAAAACGCCGTTAGTATGAAATGACTGTAGCAATTCACAAAATACGTCATTTACACGTATAAGATTGCAGAATACGTCTTGGTAACATGCAGTCATATTCGGATTCCGCATGAAAAATTAGTTTAGAATAGTTATGTTACCAGCCTCTACCCCAGAATGCTCCACTGAGGTGTCTGATTTTTGTAGCTACAGCTACAGCCTCGTTTCGAGGCGTAGCTACTATGTCATCGAGTTCATGTCCGTAAGTAACACCACAGGAAATCCATAAGTCCTAAACTGACCAATCAGAAGCAAGTACGAGTGTTAGTGTTCGACAAACGATCTGACAAACGATAAAAAAAACAAAGCAAAGTAGAATCTAATCTGAAATTTCCAAGCTATCAGAAAGAATTTCCGTGAATGGATGTTTACCCTGTGTAAACTACATTATAATTTGCTCCTTGGTTAGCTCGTTACTGCAGCCTCAAGCCACTGGATTGAAAATTTCCAGCAGTTTTATCGAAATGTGATTTTGTGTCGGCTGTTGCTTGATCGACTGTCTCGCTGATCAGGAATGCCAGCGGTGAACTGTACTGTGAAGTTGTGTGAAGGAAAAAACGATGCCGAGAAAAAAAGGTCGGTGATCCTCGTATCTACCAAATTAACTGAAGACGCCAAGTAATCAAAAGAAATAGTAAGTTTCAGTTAAACGGGTCCTCACATGCAATTTACGAACACTTCACAGTCACAACTGACAACTGTAAGCGAAGCTTGCTTACGATTTTCTACAGACGAATTTTCGCTACAAGTACTGTCTGTTTGTACACGAATATCATCGTGTTAAGCTATTTCATATCTTATTTGATGTGGATTCTACTTCAGTGGAATGTATATTGCGTCGATCAGGACATAGTGATCAGGAGCATGACTGGTTGACTGACTTGACTTCTCATCTCTTGATTCCCAACGTTTCTTTTAAATTTTACTTTAGGACCGATTGAGACAGGGCTTTTTTATAATAGGTACTTCAAAATTGATTGAATAAGTCAGAGTTAACTCTGAATAAATTAACATTTTCAATACAGTTTGTCTCCCCTGAGGAGTCCCATTTCAATCCAAACGATTGTTTATTGTAAAAAATGTAATAACTGTTCCGAACAATTCCTCTCTAGATAACAGCGATTTTCGAAATAATGTGAACTCTGACCTCCAAACTGAGTCCGTTCAGTGGAAATTTTTTTTTTCGGCCACTTCAAACCTGGAACAAACGACCCAAAAAATACTTATAAAGATCCCTAAAAGCATACCAAATGACGAATAATGACCTTTAAACGAACGACCTGTAAAAGCTAAATATGATTTTGGTATAAGTTAAATCTTCGTATTTTTAAAATTGACTGACAGAGGTGAACTGAACCAAATTCCAATTCACGGACTTTTCGCATAATTCTGAAAATCGCTGTAAGCTAAGGCTGTAGCTACATGCGCATTTTGTGCGCCTATTTTTCAGAAATGCGCCTAGTTTAACAAACAAAATGGCGTCGATGACAAAGCAACATAAAATCTTATAAAAATGTTTACATAATGACAAAACCATAATATGCACATTCAATCTTATATATAACAAAATATCTTATGCAAAAAAAAAAAAAAAAAAAAAAAAAGGAAAAGAAAAGAAAAAAAATTCTGTACGTAACAGAATTTAAGCACTGAACTTGCTTAAATTCCGTTATAAGAGAACAAATTATGCAATTGATTACTTGCTTAAATTCCGTTCTATAACAACAGGATTTATGCAACTGATTACTTGCCTAAATGTATATTAAAAATTATTGTTATATACCAACTGTCAAAGTCAATTTTTTTGGTGCTCTGATTGGGCGAGAGCGCATCACGTGAACGTCAACAAATTTTGCTGTTTCCCCAGCAACAACTCTCAGCGGGCAACAGTGAGTTTTATTGACCGGTAATAACAAAACCGGAAGTTGATTGAGCTTTGAAGGCGGCAGCGCGCGTTTACAAATTCATTCATGAGGCAAAACTCGTGTTTTTTGTCAAACTTTGAAGACCAATATACAACATTTATTCCGAAAAAAAGATGATAACCAACCAGGAATGTCACCAAAAGAGCTGCAACAATTCTCCGAAAAACTATGTGTGAAAAACTGAGGTCAGTTTTGTGTGAATTTTGATTAAAAACATTAACTGTAGGCAGCGACGTTTTGCTTTTTATTTTGTTCTTTGACAGTTGGTATATAACAAAACACTTATTGACTGGGACCTCGGGAAAGCAGTATGTTTTGTGGTCCCTCGACCGAAAATGTTTCCATCGGCTCCGCCTCGGGAAAACATTGGCGGTCTCGGGACCACAAAACATACTGTTTCCCTCGGTCCCAGTCAATAAGTGTTAAATAGTTACCACGGTAAAATAACTATTAGTACAATAAATACATAACGGAATTTAAGCAATTGATTTGTTGCTTTTATGTGTATAAGATTAATTATTATTATTTCATATTGTTATTATATACATAAGGAGTTTTTTTGGCATATTTTATTTTGTAATATATAGCTATTTCAATTAACGTTGTCGCTGAAAAAAGCCTAAAGCCTTTCAAATATCTTTTGTGTACTACTAGGCAAACTTCTCTGTAGGCTGTCTGAGAAAGTAAGGAATATGTGTCCAAGTTGTAGAATTTGCAAGCATACTGTGAGTTTTTTATTGTAATGATGTCACGGTGATACTAAGTTTTTCATGATTCCGCTATCAAAGCTTTAGGCTTTAGGGTCTTTTCAGCGACAGCGTTAATTCATTTAGATATTTTTTTTCCTGCTGTTTATGGTATCCCTGTGTAATGGACGCGTGACTTATTTTCGTGACCATCACATGACTCGCGATTGCTTCAGTCAAGATGGCGGACAAGAAAGTCATTGAACAATATCAGCTTCTTGTGGTCTTTATTACTCTTCTTGCTTTACTAATTCCTAGCCACTGTGTCAAAAGAGAGGTAAGGGTTTGTGTGATTCCTTCTTGGCATTTTATCATGTAAAATTGAGCAAACTTTTTAGGCTGATCGCCCTGAATGTCCACCTTGGTATTTTTCCTGACACTTTCGAAAGTTTTAGGAAAAGCTTAAAATAATTTAGACTTTGCAGTATTTATTCAAGAAATGGTACTTGGAAGAATCCCAAGTCGAAAGAAATTCAGTAGATACAAACAACATGTATTTCTATTGTGAGAATTTTCAATATTTTTAGAAAAGCATTCTTAAATAATTTTTCCAGTACTTATTTTTTTAGAAATTGGATATAGACTTCTCTACGAAATTTCTTTGTAGCTCAACACTGCAAAAACAGTTATTTTGTATTTGAAAACACCAACTCTTTCCCTCTATTATATCATCCCCGGCTTAAACCACAGATAACCCAACCCAATGTATGTTGCAAATCAATGTGTCAGTAAACAATTTTAAGGTGATTCGATCTTCTCGATAAAAATTGCTGAAAAATTGATATTTTGTATACTATGAGTTACTTATCTAGTCGCAGCTAATCAAGAAAAAAGCAAAGGTCACCATGCTTGTTTAGTAAATATTATTTGGCTTAAACTTTTACAAGCTTGATGGCTTATAATAAAAGCAACAAAAAACCAGTTGAAGATGCCTGAAATGAGAATGACATAAATGTGCCTTTGGACAATATTTTTAAGTGAAAAAAACAAAACAAAAAACAAATGGTTTACACTGGTAGTTGTGGGCTTCTCTAAGCCTATAAATATCAATGTCCCTGTTTTTCAGCAATAGACTCTGCAAGAAAGCCTGGAATTCTTTGCTAGCAGTGGGCTGTTTTGCATTGGTTAACAAGAGACCCCTGGCCCCAGAAGAAATTGTTGTCATTATGTAAATTTTCTCTTCTTGAGTCTTTCGACTTACCCTGAGAGCTGAGGATTTTTAAACCTTCTCCAATGGTCGAAGAGAAAAAAAAACAGAGGTTTAAAAATCCTCTGCTCCCAGGCTAACCCTTCAAATGCTTCTACATGAAAAGGTGGATCCATAAAATTCTGTAATAAAAATAGTGTTCTTTATATCAGGCATTCTTTTTTTTCCCCAGATTACATTGAATAAATACCATTGCCCTGTTTCAATATGCAAGGACAAGCCCATCACAATTATATATGCCACTGCCACAGACAATGAGCACAAGAATATTGTTCATTTTATCTGGAGTGTTTACGATACACCATCAGTAGTTGTTGCTTACACATCAAAGAATAGTTTCAAGAAAGAACCTCAAAATCTCCGTATTGACTGGAACAAACTTATCTCAAGCAATCCTCAAGGGGCTTTCAAATGGACTACTGAATATGATTTTATCAGTGCATTTGAAATTTCAGAGATAGATGAGCTATATGACCCAGATGATAAAGTAATATTCAAGTCAAAAGATTTTGATGAAGTTGTAAAGTATGATATTCGGGATGCCATTTGGAATCCTAATGTGACAAGTGATGGAACTGCAGTTACTTTTCAAGGATCTTTTCTTCATGGGGAAATATCATTTATGGTAAGATAGAGTAGATTTCTGCTCTAGAAATAATTTCAATTGACACTCTTCTTAAAGGTATAAATATCTTAAATTATTGACAATCAGGATTCATTGATAATGAACATGATTTGTCTCTCAGTGATTTTCAATGTACAAAAACTAGATGTTTTGACCATTTACCAATAGATCATTTCAGGGTTCTCATCATTCAACCTCAGCCTTGACACTGTGTAATAATTATTCTGTAGAATTTGACTACAGCCTGTGGAATTTTAAAGTGTTTCAATTGTTTGCTGTAGTCAATTTCTAAAGACAAAAATAAAATGCTGTTGAGGCTGAGGTTGAACGATGAGAACCGTGAAATGGTGAAATTTAAGCAATTTAATGAAAATCAAGGCTGTATGCCTGCATGTATTCGTTACCTGTGGCTTATCAAAGGTGAACTTTGCGTTGTTTGTAGATTGGGTTGCTGGTCAGCAGTATGTCATGTGAATGTGGGGTGGTCCATCTTGTGCAGGGCCAACTTGTGAGCTACATGTAGTCCATCAAACTGATATGGCGATCCTTGCGCTGGCATTGCTGTTATGCCGCTACTTTGCCCCACCCAACCCAACCCCAGGAGCCCAATCTCATCACTGCTGATGAGTTTGAATAGTGTACGGCCTCAACCCTGCCTGTATTATTTTCTATTGTTTATGATAAAATATTTGTACAATTGTTTTCTCATGGCATACTGTGGATATCCTATATACTCGATCATCACTTGTATTTTCATTGTATCACACTCTCCTAAAGAAAGGTGCATGGTACATGTACACTAGAAGATACAAGTGACTCATCTGGATATTCCATGGCATTCCTCTCAAAAACATTGTATAACTAGTATGTATTTACAGTAGGTAAATGCACTCTCTCAGTTGTTTTGTTTCTTTGCTTTAGTTCAATGCCTCATCAGAAGATGGCCGAGGAGTAAAATCCCCTAGACAGTTATTCTCTAGTAATGGAACAAGATTCAGTATGACCTTGGAAAATTTGAAATTCAACAGATCTGATACACGAGTCTCCCTAAAGCTTCTCTCACACACCCATAACTACGGAACAAAACAAGCGTCAACTATCATGGAAGACAGGTCAATTGATGATGAATATTCTCCTGGAGTTTTCAGAACATTTGTGATAAAAAGCTCCTTGAATAGCTCTCTTTCCTCGTTTGTATCCTGGAAGCCTGTCTCTTATAATCATAAAGAAAGAGGTCTAAAGAATCAGATTCCTTCCTATCAATATAATTATAGAGAGAATGGGAAATATGACTTGTACACGTCTACTCATAGAACAAATCTAGTGAGCTCAAAGGATGATGTTTCAAAGGTTATTCTGGCAGCAATGGATGTCTATAAGACATATCCTTTGATGATCTCCTATGGACAGAAGAAGGATGGATGGTACCAAGCAAGCAATTACTTGATCTGGTAGGTTATAAAATAATGTAGTTGTAATAGAATGAATGAATAAACAAACGAGAAAATAAGTAAGTGAAGGTGTGCAGGCCTATAAAAGTGACTTTTACTGTGCAAGGAATATTTAAAGTTCAACAATTAGGACTTGATGGGGTTTCATATCCATGCGATTAGTTCCAGTTTGAAGTGCAGCTGAACCCTGAAACCCTGTTGAGTCCAAATAATGGACCTAATCCATCTTGTGACAATGTTTCCCCAATTCAGCATGACAAACAACTGTTTCAGCTCATAAGATGTAATACAGGAGAAATAACAGTAAATTTATGATTGCACATTTTCTTAAGATTCATTATTTTGGAAAAATGCATTGGATGGCAAGTGCTCAAACTTTGAATTTTAACTAATATCAAGGTGCTCTTTCTATTTCTGGAATTCATTTTGGTGCTGCTTGATTTAGGGGAGATAGGGTCACGTGACCTAATAGTGCAAGTCCCCCATTGACAAATATCTCAGACAAGTGGTTTTTGATTTTGTTCAAAACTCAAGTGGAACCAGGAGCACAGAAAGCATCTTGTGATGTCAAATCAGTTGCCAATAAGAGTACAGACAATGGAAAAATGCTTGCCGTTTGTTAAACATTCCTTATAAAATGGAGAAACAGATTGAATGAACAGGCACAAAAGAACATGTCAGCATTATTATTGAGCTCTTATTGGCAATGGCTTTCAACCAGTCAGATACAAGATTTTGCTAGAGTGTTGTAAAACTCCCAGTTGAGACTTTAGTCTGGTTGGGTACATACATATCTGTAGTTCTGCGAGCAGTAGTTAAGAAATTAAAAATCAATGAATGAAGGATTAATACTTTGTTGGCCATCAGTAGCCAATCAGGAGGAAAAAGCCATATTTTGCAAAATTTGTACATTATTTGTAGACTTGTTTCCATAATACCAGGGGGCTCATTAAGATTTGAACCTGGAAGTCATCTTGCTATAATGATACCCAGTGCCAAGGCCGGCAGAGATATTAATTATATAATGAGAAATTGGTTTGAGTTTCTTGGGACAGCCAAGTAAAATCCAACAGTTGTGTTCACAGCCGGCCAATTTGTCTGGTGCACAGCCCATAATGAACCCCACTGCTTAAAGGCCATTCTTCAGTCCTTGCTGAATAAAGCACTCACAGCAAGCTAACAAGCTATTGTTCAAAATTTTGCTGTGAATAAAAAAGATGGCTGCAAGTGCTTTCTGCAGTGAGTGGAGAATCTGCTTTACACTGTCTAATTATACTTTCATCCTTCCTACAGGTCTGGTCAAGTTGGTTATGGTGAACCACAATTTGATGCCATTTCCAAAACTCTTCTAATCACTATTTTCATTGGTCTTGGTTTACCAGCTCTTTTTATCCTGATTGGTAGTCTTTATGTCTGTTTTAAGAAATACAGAGAACGTAAAACTACTTCTACTTATGGCAAAATTAATTGAGAAGAATTAAAGCAAGTTTGGATGAAAGTAACATTCAAAATGGGGCACTGCTGGTGATTATAAGTTCCTCATATTAAACCTATTGTAGGCCAATGAAAGGGACCAAGTTAAAGCCATAATGAACTACATGTAATAAAGAAGGGAGTGAAAATGCAAAACAATTGGGAGTTTAAGATTGTATGATGGCAACTTCAATGACAATGTAGCTGAAAAGGTGCCTTAGAGCGCTTACAATATATCTGTGGAAAAGTTAGCGAACTAAATTGTACTAAATAGTGCGAAATCCTTTGTTTTCTATTGTTTAGTTAGTGCAAATTGGTGCAATTCCTTACAAAGTTTTTCATGGATATATTATATTGTAAGCACTCTATTCAGTGGTTACTAATTTATATCTATGCTTTTTTGTATTTGTTACTTGTTGAATTTGCATTTGCTATCCCATAAAATTACAATAAATATAGTACATGTACATATAGCAAATTAAACCAAAATTAATTATGAAAGAATTGGATGCTCATGTTCTCGGTAGAGGATAGAACTTTTGAGGTTGCCATTGTAAATATTGAAATCTACTTAAAGTCCTTATGACACATAATTTTTTATTTTCAAACTTAGTTATTTTTAGAGAGCATAGTGAAGATCTTTTTACCCAGGTTTTCCTTACCTCGTATTTTCTGAGATATGAAGGTTTCAAATGTCAAAATGCAAATTTGATGACATAAGAGGAGGCAACACTGCAAACTTCTCATGGGTTTTACAAAAAGAGGAATTCAATTCGAGAGCCAGATTTTTCACTAAACAACAAGCTTTGCCAATGGAAATGAGTTACAAATGGAAAAATACAAGTAATTTAAATTCTGTTTTTGTATAATAAATGATTACTCCTCTTACGTCATCACATTTGCATTTTGAAACCTTTATATCTCAGAAAATATGGAGTGAGGAAAAACAAGATTAAAAGATCTTTACTATGCTTTCTATCAAGAACTGAGTTTGAAAATAAAAAATTATCCGTCATAGGGACTTTAATATTTACTAAACATTCCATGCGTCAGCTTTATTCTTGTTGACAAATCTTAATCTCTACTGCCATCAGCTTTGTTGTTGAACAATCATAACAATGCAGCAGGGTCAATCAGGATGTACATCATCTTTGGTCAAAAGTGGGGTTGGAGGGGGGGGGGGGGGCACTTGGTCAGAAATGGTTTCGTATGTGCATGCATTACCTTGCAAGGTGCAGAAAAGAAACAAAGACAAAGAAAATTCAGTCCCAATCTGAATAAAATCTCAATTAAAGGAATGACATTAAGCTTATTTTCTTGTCATTGGACAATGCATTTTTGCTCAATTTTAACAGGATATGCAGTCATATACAGTACTCCATATATTGTATGCTTTGTGATTATTTGCAAATAGACCATTTCACGGTGGTCGTGGCTCAACCTCAGCCTCAACACCGAATAATATATTCTTTAGAATTTGACTACAGCCCATGGAATTTTAAAGTGTTTCAGTTATTTGTTGATGTGTGCATTCCTTACATTATCATGGGCTGCAGTCAATTTCTAAAGAATATATTACACACTGTTGAGGCTGAGGTTGAGCGACGAGAACCATGAAATCTCAAACCAAATTGATTTTTAACTGTTTAGGACTTTCAATTTGGAAATTTTCAAATCACAACTAGAAATTTCATGAGCATAAGTCTGGATCCTGGCAGCTGTGTTGTACATCTATATACCCTTTACGTAATGTGTAGTTCCAGAAAATATCCATACCTCCACCATGGAGGGAATTTGTATATCGACCCTCTATCCTCTGGAACTTCCATTTTTCTTTCATACAAACTCTGTAATTTTGTTCTTTCTCTTCCCCCCTCCTCTCCAGAATTTCCAATTCCCTCCATGGTGGGGTTATGGGTATTTTCTGGAACTAAACAATACTGCTAATTCACATACAGATACACCTCTTGCCTCACTTTGATGTAGCTAAACAATGGCATTATTAGTTGATTTTTTGTTTTCCCTAGCAGCCAAAGTGAGGCAAAGGGTGTGTCTGCATAATATTAAGGGTCTTTTAGATGGCTACCTCATCTCAGTCTTGAGGAGACATCTTACCTGCATTCTTGAAAACCTCATTTCGTGCTACAGAAGTATTAATAAATTTAATTTTAGGTAAATGGAGACTCTGCTTGCAGGGTAGTATTTTGCCCACCAGAATAGCAGATATTAAAGCATGTGACCAATTGATGCAAAAGGCCTATTAGTATATCTTACATAGCAGAAACAAAACAAAAACTTTCCAAGGTCAAACAAGGTCGAACCCAGGAGAAAAAAAATATGTCGCTCATTTCTTGCTCCCCAAAAAAATTACCCCATGTCTGTTAGAACTTGTTCCGGTAGCTTAGTCAGAATTCATCTCTTTTCTAATTGGTTGACCCCAGTGGATTGACAAATTAGATTGGTTGGATCCTAAATTGAAAGCTGCCATTTTGAATTTCAACTTCCGAAACAAGTTATAACAGACATCATGTCCAGAAGTAATTCAATTCCTGAGGATGATCAAATTCTTACTGCACAGTTGCAGCAAAATGAGAATTCTATTCTGTTTTGAAAACTATTTTTATTGAATAATTATACCTGTCCATAATTTTACATATTTAGTAATTGGTAAATTTAGTTTATAGTTAATTTCATTGTTTTGTTGATTCCATTTGACTATAGCTCTATTATGTTTTGTTTCATGGCTTAAGAGTGCATTTTAATAAGAGCAATTTGAAATAGTGCTAAATAAAACGGTATCCAGTGTCAGATTTCGCACAAAAGTCATTTTGCACAAGACATTTCGCACAAAAAAAGTCATTTCGCACAGTATCTTTAGTCATTTCGCACAAGTCCAAGTTGAATATACACAGAGTAATAAGAACAAGTAAATATAGTCTAATAAAGTATCTCTATCTCCATTAAAACTTATATTCGACTTTTGGCATCGCGATCGGCAAATATATTTGTCCAATGCCAATGAGTAAGTTTCCACCGATCGGAACTTGAACTGGCTTCGATATTGACTTCGATGACATAATTATTTGTTTGATATCACATTGACTTTTTGACTTCTCGACTTTATAATAAATGTTTTTTATGGATGTGTCTGACTGGAACTTCGATATGCTTTCGCTTTGCAAAGTCAAGAATAAAACCTACAAAATGCAAAACAAATTATTTTGTATACCAAGTGCTATTTTGTGGTTATATCGAATGCACTCTAGTCAGCCGCAAAAAAAAAACTGCAATAGAATTACAATCTACTAAAATATGTGTATTAGACTAAAATTTGTTTCATGGTTTATGTAAAACCATTCTAGAACATACTGTACAGTCAAGCCTCATTACTGTGCTTCTTAGGAATGCACCAGTTGTTGCTACTGTACAATGTATATTTTCAGGAACTACATACCCCTGCTATGATTGACAGCTAAATATCATGCCTCCAGAAGTTTAACTTTTATAACCTTTATATCCAACACCATAGAAAATACAGCCAATCAGAAAGCAGGAAAGCCATTGTATATTTGGTGGTATTCAACTGTCTCTTCCTATGAGTAGCCTGCGTAGCGGCGCCAGGGGAGAGGGGGAGGGGAGGGGAGGGGGAAGAAAGGGGAGAGGGAGGGAGGGGACATTGCAGTAATTGGCTGTATTTTCTTTGGTGTGGGATAATTAAATACAAATCTATCTTTAGTTACAGCACAACTTCATCATTAAAGCCTAGCTACCACAATTATACACTTTACTACTATTTATCCAATAATGATTCAGTTGAATTGAGACAAATCTTGACAAATTTCAACAATTTTGCTTCAGATACACATTTTATTATTTTAGAAGTATTTTATCAATCACAAGAAAAACATTTGCCATATTTATTTTGTTCCACAAATATTGCAAATGGAAATCCTGATTGAAAATTGTGTTTAGGTAGCCTTGGTTTTTAACATGGTTAAGTAACCTTGTTTTTTAACTCCTGATGGTGGAGTTGCAGCTGTGTAAAAAATCATTAAGTAATATAAACATTAATTCTATAAAAATGTCTTCTTGTACATTTATTTGTATAAATTTTTTTATTAATAAAGACATTGAAAGTGTTTCATTAAAAGACTCATTGATGTTTTTAACATCTTTGTTTAATCTTATACATCTTGTCATATCTTTATATCTAAAGTTTATCTTAAGTGTCCATGTCTCCTAGTGCTTGTACACAAATTGAGGACACACTGTACTCATAATATGCCCTATCTCTACATCATCTAATATTACTGTCTTGCCTTATCTTAATATAGCCTTCCCCCCAGGCAACTCTTTTGGGATTCCTTTTTTTTTTCTGGCTGGTTAAGAATGGGCCCCATTCAAGAAGAGAAGGGGTTGCCAACTCTTCCCCTTTTTCCTTCCTCGTCTCCCCTTCTCCCCTTGTTTTTCCTTCTTTTCCAGTCTTTCTCGTTGGTATTCCAAAGCAAACCCAAGAGAGTTGCCTGCTGAGGAGGCTAAACTTAATATATTTTCTTACTAGACTTTTAAAGTGGGGTTTCATTTGTTTGCCCTCTGTTGATTCTGATATACTGTCAAGACTACATATGCAGCTCTTGAATGATCCCTTTCTGATATCAGTTTTGATTAAAGCAAATATATATTGGAGAGATTTTGCCTGTAGCTCCTATTTGGAATACTTTGAATTCAGATTGTATGCCAATACTTTCCATTCAATATCCTAACTGTCGGTAAGTGTAGGGTACATCCATGGCATAGGTTTATTAAATCAATATTCTTTTTTTTTTACATCCAGACTTTTTTCTGTTTATACATGTGCATGCAGTGTTGAAATTAAACCAAAGGTTCCCTTGGTTATTTTGGGCCATGCTATTTTCAGCTGGTGCTGAGCTCTAGCATGTGGTCAAAGTATTCAATCATATTTTTAAGCATTTTAGCACAAAAGGTGCAGTGTGACAAATTGTTGCTGCATGTAATTTTCTCTTTTTGTTTTTGCCTTTGTTAGTTTTCTATGTGCATTGAGCTCTGTTTTCACAAGCCTTCAACCAGCCAAGAGCTCTCCTATAACTAATGAGTGAACCAAACAGTGCAAAAAAGCACAACATATGAATCACTCTCATCTTATATTATTGCTGAACATTATTGTCTTCTCTTATCTTAAAAATTAGTGGGTGAATCAATTTCATTTCTAAGTTTTGGATTTTTTATGCTTGTTTTAGATCAGGGTTCCCAGCCATTCTGAAATATTAAATTCCCTGACTTTTCCCTGACTTTTCCCTGACTAAAACTCAGTTTTTCCTGATTATTTTGCACAAGACAAACACAACAGTTTGTGAGTTACTTCCAATATGGCTGCCTTTAAATTGCAACTTATAAGTTGCATCCAGGCCATTTTTATCATAATATGACTATTCCACTGAAGACAAAAAATAGAAAATGTTGGTGTAACTAACATGACCAGTTTGTTAAATTCTTCAAATAATTTATTCTCTTTGAAAGTTTTCCCTGACTTTTCCCTGACCCCTGGGAACCCTGTAGATTTTTTTCTGGATACTGAAACTGGCAATAAATAATATAATATCATGGTTGCCTTCAGCTCATATACATGTATGGTTTTGGTGGCTGCACGCTATTGTGCAGTACATATGATTGTATAATATTTTACTTCCCTCTTATATATTAATTATTTATATGAAAAATTTGTGGTAAAGTAACATTAAACCAGCCATAATTGACATTAATTTTAAGTGGGTTTATCAACCCAGCTAATTAATTTCTTTCCACCTTAGCCTGATAACTAGTGCAAATAATGCTGCTATAGGATTACATGATCAATTCCTAAGTATTGATGTTGTCGTCAGGGTCAGTGAATTTCATGTTTCCTATTAATGTAAAATCTAATTATTTTATAAAAGGTTTTACATTTTATGTGTGGGAGAATTCATGATGATTAAGATCTCCTTTCCTTGTAAACCTCTTCCCACAGGTTTTACATTGATGTGGTTTTGTGCCAGTGTGAATAAGCTCATGGCTTTGTAGATGTTCTTTTTGTGTAAATCTAAAGCCACAGCTTTGACATTCATATGGTCTTGTGCCAGAGTGAAGGTTTTCATGACGGTCAAGATGCTTTTTTCGAGAAAATTCCTTATCACAGGTTTTACATTTCAGTTTTGTACAAGAGCGACGGTTTTCATGATGTTTAAGATCACTTTTCCTTGTAAATCTCTTACCACATGTTTTGCATTCATATGGTTTTTCATATGGTTTTTCATCATTGTGAATGCGTTCATGACGCTCATAATCACTTTTCCATCTAAATCTCTTACCACAGGTTTTGCATTCATATGGTTTTTCACCAGTGTGAATGCGTTCATGACGCTCATAATCACTTTTCCATCTAAATCTCTTGCCACATGTTTTGCATTCATATGGTTTTGCACCGGTGTGAATGCGTTCATGACGCTCATAATCACTTTTCCATCTAAATCTCTTACCACAGGTTTCACATAAATGTGGTCTATTGCTGGAGTGGATGAGTTGATGACGTATAATATCTCTCTTTCGTATGAATCCCTTATCACAAGTTTTGCACTTGTATGGTTTGTTCTCAGTATGAGTATATTCATGACGTTTAAGATTACTTTTCAAGATTTTACCACACGTTTTACATTCATTTGTTTTTTTAACAGCATGGATAAATTCATGACGTGTAAGATGATCCTTTCTTGTAAACTGTTTACCACAGGTTTTGCATTTATGCAGTTTCTTGCCAGTGTGAATGTATTCATGACATTTAAGATTTCTTTTTTCAGTAAATCTCTTACCACAAGTCTCACATTCATATAATGGCTTTACACGAATGTGAATGAGTTCATGACGTTTAAGATTTCTTTTTTCAGTAAATCTCTTACCACAAGTCTCACATTCATATAATGGCTTTACACGAGTGTGAATGAGTTCATGACGTTTAAGATTTCTTTTTTCAGTAAATCTCTTACCACAAGTCTCACATTCATATGGTTTTACACCAGAAGTACTTCCTGGGCTTTTGTCTGGTATCTCCTCTACCATAAGTTGAGATTCATTTTCTGTATCACCGCTTTCTTTTTCTGAAGATGTAAGATCCCCCTCCAACTGTGAACTACAGAGGTATTCGTCGTCAAGACTGTTCAACTGTATCAATGGCCTGACCAAAGTACATGGTGTCAGAGCAATTTTCAAAGGTCTTAGAAAAACAAATTCCCTGCTGTTTAATGGATGTCCCTCATCACTATTCACACTACCATCCAACACATTGCAGTCTTCTGCAACCTCAGTCATACCTTCGCTTTCACCATCAGATACTGTGTTGTCACTTTGTCCTGATGCAGGTAACTCATTTTCATCTTCATCTGAGGATGAACTTTCCGCTGAGGAGCTTTCACTCTCATCAACATCTGAATGCATCCAACTATAATCATCAAACGCTTCACTCTCAGAAGTACTTCCTGGACTGCTGTCTGAAGATGTCTCCTCATTGGCACAATAATATTCTCCATCACTACCTTCTTCTGATGATGATGATGTAAGATCCCCATCGGAGTGTAAACTACCAAGGTCTTTATTGTCAAGACTGTTTGACTGTATCAAACCACCATCTACATGTTCAGACAAACATCCATTACTACATCCATAATCGTCAGTTTGTGTACCCACACTTATAGTTAATATACCATCTATAGGTCTTCCATCTTCATAGCCCTAGGACCAATAGTAGGTGATACATAGTATGTTAGCTTTAGCTTATAAACAGAAGTTCACAGAATGATAAGCTTGCATGGCCATCCTAATATGACCATGCCCAGGTTTTTGCCCGGGAGGGGGGGGGGGACTCCGATGGTTAATGGACGGGGATGCTCGGATGCTCGTCGTACCTTTTAGGGGTCAAAATCTGCAATCTGGTACCTTCTAGGGTGTCTAAGACTTAAGTGGACTACCAGAGACATAGCTGGTACCTTTTAGGGACTGTTTTTGGGTAAATAAACTACCTAAAATAAGCATGAAAGGGACGATTTTGATGATCTGAATTGAATCTTCATAGCACATCGATAACAAAGTGTTTCATTACTTTAATTCTTTATTATTGTTTTGGTACCCTTTAGGGGTAGAAATCAATTGCCACTCCCACTCAGGTACCTTTTATGGGTCATTTTCAAAATTTCTGACGAGCATCCCCGTCCTCATAAGGATTCTCTCCCCCCCCCCTGGGGTTTGGCCTTCTCTATAATCTTGGACAAAAACGGTTAAGAATTTTTCTGTTTTGAAAGAAATGCGTGCGTCACCTCACATTTGGAGACAAAATCACCCCTCCCCCTCCCCCACCCAACACAATGTTGACCACTTGGGGGCCCAGATGCTTCCTGTCAGCCTCCACCATTGATCCAGGGGGTAGGGGGAAGAAAGCGTACAGTATCGTAGTGGGAGATGTTTCTATTTTGAATTGGACATGACAATGCCACTTTTTTCTTAACATTTATGTCCAAGATTGTAGATTAATTTTGAGAGATCAATGTATAGCCCCCCATTCATTTGGCATTGGATGAATCCCAACCTAGAGAACCTAGTAGTGGTTTCTCTGTCACTCATTTCTTAATCCCAGAAAAATACGGGACCCTGGGAATGTTGTCTTAGAGAACTTTGAACGGAAGTGAAAAATTATTAAATTATGGTCAGTGGTAATTTAATACAGCCATTTTGAATAACACATAGAGGTTCGCTAAAAATCTATAGCTTGACTTTTGATTTTGCCAGACATCTATCATTTGTATTTCTATGGCAAACAAGCTTTAGCTTTGCCTCTTGCCAAGGTTGAAGTTTAGTGTTCATTTCCTCACTAGAATCTTTCAAAGTTAAAGATCCCATATTTTCCTTTTTTTTGAGGAATTGACTCAAAGAACTGCATGAAGAACAGTGAAATGTAGTCTTCGTCAGAGACATGCAGAGTCAAATGCACTCACAAAGTCAACAAAGTTTTCCCAAATGCACATCATTAACTGGGAACCAACAGGAGTACAGTGTAGATAAAAGCTAAGTTAGTGTCAAATTATTATTGTTACTATGAGAACCACTAGTCCTCACATTTAATGTTACAGTATAATGCAGAATATTGTTCACTCCCGATAGCAAATTGTTTACGCATGAATTTTGTCCTGGCACCAGTAATTAGAACAAAGAGACTTTGCAGTCAGTAGTATAAAAAAATAATAATTAATAATAATTTCTGTAGCTAAATAAATGAAGAATTTTGGTAGATTTATTTGATCCATTAGGTTGTCATTTCTTCAAGCTAGGGCACTAGTACTAAGGCAACTATAATGAATTTCTGCACCCTAGCTACCCTGTGACCCATTACGTAAGTGCTAACTTTTTAGACATTTAGACATTTAGCTTTATTTTGCACTATTTTGCTGTTGGTAACTGTCGGTTAATAAGTTAATTAGTTAATTGAGAGGTAGAGTTACTGATGCGTACCGCTTACATTAAACAGGTCACAGAGTAACTATAAGGACGCAGTAGTTCATTATGTATGATCATTAGTAACAACAGATTTTGTAGTGTTTATACACAACTACAAAATGTAATTGATGAAAAAATACGCAAATCAAGCCAGGATACAACAAAACAGATAACTGACAATATATTGTCTTATAATATCGAAGTCTACCAGCTCGGAAACCGCCAATATTTGCCTTAGTGCACTTGCTTTGTAGATATTTTTATCTTAATTATGATTAAAAAATTAATAATGATGCATAGAATCTGGTTCCCCTGTACTTGATACAATCACTCACTTACACACAATCATGTTCATGTTGCAAAATAATATCTTCTACTTTCTCATGAGGAGTTTAAAAGTGACTTCTCTATTTGGAGATTTACAAAATTACAACTTTTATCAATTTGAGAGGTTTGAATTCTAGAGTCTCTAGATAATTAATAAACACCTAGGAGGAGTTAGAACTTGGTTGCCATAAAAATACAGATGAATGATGTCCAGCAAAATACAGAAGTCAAGCACAAGATATTTAATAAGATCAATCTGCCAATAATAAATGAGAAAAGATTTCTGAAGAAATTCATACTACATTCCTACAAATGTAGGAGTAATTTTTTCTTGGAGCAGAAAACAAATTAAAACAATTTAAACAAAAACAAAATATTTATTTAAAGTAATTCAGTCTGTAGTTTTGCATTATGCACGCTCTACTGTGCACGATTCTAGCATGCGCAAGCTCACGCACACAGAGAAATTTCAAGTTAGGTGGCCATTTGGATGGAAAACACTTTTTTATGTAAAATGCTAAAAATTACAATGTACCACAAATTAATAACTCTGAAAACATCAAAAGAGGACTACAAACACTGACACAGGGCTTTTTGGGAAAAACTGAAAGAGATAATTGGCTTTATATTCCTTACTTTTTCATCAAAACTTGCCCTACATGTAGTCCTCCCTCTGTCAAAGCCTATTTTGAGGGCAAAATTCATACTTTAGTGAGCTGTAGCGCAATAACAAACACGGTGACCTATCACTTTCATTTTATCAAATCCACAAGAGTAAGGTAAACTATCAGATAGTTCAATTTTAACAAAAATCTATGTTCTATTTTTGAGATATTTAAAAAAATACTTACATGTAATAGGTAGAACTTAATAGATGTTTTCAAGCTATATCAGGGTATGTATAGTGGTGTCAAAATATCTCTAATTTGTTTACAACACTTAAATTTCTTGAAAATGTCACAGGGAGCCCGGCTTTTGATCCATTTCTTATATTACGAAGCGCTGTAAGCCATATGTCACCGGATACGTGATTACCAGTACATATCGTGACCTTTAGCTGAATGGCTTGTGTAATCCGAGCATTAAAAACATGAGGGCCGTTGGCGTGTAATAAGATCTCGGGGGTAATTGAATTTGAATTTAGTAACGCACTCTCTAAATCCCCCAAGAAGAGTAAGAAAAAGAACCTCTCTCGAACCTCGTCCGTCTTTTATGCCGGCAAAAGAATGCAGGGTCGTCGCTTTAACGTCGAGATTCGTGCATGCGATCCCGGTACTGCACGTCACATAAACTTTCTTCTTCAAACTTAAAAGACTTTTGTAAATCGATTGAATTACAAAACTTTTGCCAGTCCCTCCTTTGCCAGTTAGAAAAAAAGAGTGTCCAGATAAAGCGAGGTTAACAGCGGTTTCCTGGTCTCTTGTAAGAAGCATTCAGTGAGTATCGCAATTTATAAAAATAATATAGTCTGATTACAAGGTGACTCGAAATGATTACGGATAAACCTCTCGAACATACAAATACTTCCTCATATGTCAAAAAACTGTCATCATCTATTGTTTGTGAGCGGACACTTGCCAAAAGTGGTCCGCAGAAGTGGAGGCGATCATTAAACGATTAACTCACTTTATGAAATCACTGTTTTATGTGAGCATGAATTGTTATTTTACAAGAAAGAAATATCCTGTCATAAGATTTGTTTATTACACAATCTATTGGTGCTGTTTTTATTCACTAATGATTCCGATGAACTGGTTTAGTAGTGGATTTAAAAAGGGCACTCTCTTTTGTTGCAACCCTTCTCTCTTCTTACCGTACCCTTCTCTCTTCTTACCGTACTCTATGGGAGTGCGTTACCCCCGAGATCTTATTACACGCCAACGGCCCTCATGTTTTTAATGCTCGGATTACACAAGCCATTCAGCTAAAGGTCACGATATGTACTGGTAATCACGTATCCGGTGACATATGGCTTACAGCGCTTCGTAATATAAGAAATGGATCAAAAGACGGGCTCCCTGTGAAAATGTTTGAGGTTTTATTGTTTACTCATGCCCAGGCCATAGGCCTGGAACGAGTTATAATTAAACTGTGACAAATGTTTTTTTTCCCTCTGTTCCTCCTGAAGCACCTCTGATTGGTTAAGAAAGTAAAAAACAATGCCCTTCATTCATCAGTCTTCTAGGAGGCGTGAGCTCCTCGAATAAAGACTTGGGCAGATTTAATGGCAGACAATGGCTGGAGTATAGCTTTGAAAAACAGGCCCTAAATTGAGCAGTAAAAGAGCAATTTTGAGCTTTTTACTTGAGGCATACCCAACTCCATTATAAGAGCAATTTAGCTATTTTTAACTTGATCTCAGATTCTACAGCCAAAAAATGAATTCTAAAGGGACTTCTTCAAGTTGTACACTTTTCCCATCTCAAGCATCAAATATTAGGCAGCCAGAATTCGAGCTGTTATCATCAAAGCACATTGTCCCTCACAGTTCTCAAGTGCTGCATATGTTGCTAAACCAACAGCAATAGAGGGAAGTCAATTGTTTATTTCCCATCCAAACAGCCAAGAGCTAAATGGGGCCAGTTTTTGTACTGAATTTGAATATCAAAAACGAAGGAGAATCGACTGAAGTTTCCTATTTGACCTGACATGTTTGCATGGTCACACAATGTCTTTTATACTTGAGGTATACCTAACTCCATTATAAGAGTGTTAGTCAAGAATGGACAGCAATAATTTGAACTAGATCTCCTGAAAATTACGACCAAAAAGCTGCGTTCAAAACAGAGATGTTCAATAGATAGTTTAATTGATTTAATTTCTGAATATATATTTTGACCCAAGCAGCTTCAACTGGGACAGCTTGTCTGGTTATTTGACTTCAAAAGGAAATTTGAGAATTTCAAGAATTTTTTATCATTGACTTCCATGTTTGTAGAGATTGAAAACATTATGACATGATTCCAATGTTCTCAGTCTGTAATTTGGTATGGCTGAAATTTTGTGGCAGTACAAACTGAAATAAATACCATTTGAAAGTCAATGATTACAAAGCAGTGTTCAGCTATTAAAATATCAAAATATACCAAGGTCAAACAGGTCATCCTGAAACAGGACGGTGTGCTTTCGTGACACTACAATGAGTCTGCAACGTCATGCAATACAGGCATTCATCAACATGCAAATCCTTTTTACCCTAGCAGCTATAAAATTGCTTAACAAATGTCATAATAGTTGTATTATAGAGAACTGTAAGACAAATGCTGTCAAAGGCAGCGCATATCTAAATTATATGCCTTTTTGAGCCGATATTTGGCTTGCTTTCACGGCCTGAGCACGAGTGAACGCACGGGTGCGTCTAGTTGCTTGTAATCACTACTAACAGTATTCACCATCCTGATATCACTTAATTTTGACTAATCAATAATTCGTGCTCAAAGGCACCCAATTAAGTCTAGTGTGGTGACTTGGTGTAGAGGCCTACATGTATCAAGAGGGAAACTGTGTTCTGCCCAGGCAGCTGCAGCATTGTAACTTTGGGGCAAAAAGAAATACAATGTAACATTGTTGAGTGATACCAAATGTGCATATTAATGAATTTGAAAATAGTCTATTTTAGTAAGAAAATGCAAAATAATGTGTAACTTCTCAAACCATCAATTAAAACTTAAGAACAGACATCCCACCTCATATTTGGCTCCCACGTAAATGTTTTTTTATAGGGCATGGTCAGAATCTAACTCAGGAATTTATGGTCAGGAACATTTCAAAATATAATACCTACATTAGACCTGTCTGGCCATCTGTGTTCTGCAGTCACCTTGTTGTAATAAAACAGTAGCCTTCCTGACTTACAGAAGAACTCCATCCAATCTGTATCCATTGTTGATGACTCCATGGTTTGCTGAAACACAAGAGTGAACTATTTTACTTGGATCCCATAAGCATGGAATTCAAAATAATGGTTTTGCTTCGACTTCTAAGTATCCATACAGTACATACACAGGGTTCTATTTACTACTGAGGTCCACCTTGGTTATATACACTCCACCAGTTGAAATACATATTAATAACATATACTCAGCTGATATGAGTTGACACATTGACTGCCATATCAGATGATAGTTGACAGTCTGCCACTAATAAGCCCCCAGTGTGATGACATTTTGACCCCCTCCCGGAATCCCAATGAGTAGCTTTTGTTCACTAACTCAAACATTTGCATACATGTATGAATGGCTCTTGAAAAGGATTCTAAGAGAAGGAATCAAAATGTCATTGTGCTAGGGGCTTATAGACCAATTCTTGGTCTATTAATAACAATTTTTCTCCTTGAGTCTTGATAAGTCTGTTGATACTTGTAGCTTGTGTTGCACTGGTAATCAGCAAATACAACTGTACATGACCGATGGTCCACTGAATATATTTTTGACTGACACTGCCATTTAATGGGTGTATACACCCCTCCTTGTTAGCTAAGAAATTTGAGGGTCATGAATATACATGTATGTACCCCGTTCTTAGTTTAGGAAAAAGATGCATGCCCCTTTATTAGCTATGGAAAATGGTTATACTGTATAATGTACTGTACCCCCTTGTTAGCTATTAAGGAAAAAGGTGTATACCTGTACCCCCTGGTATGTCTGAACAACTCAGAACTCTAGTGCAAGAAAAGCAAAGTCTACACCATCTTTGGTCACCACATCAACATTATAGAACCGGGAATAGAGTTCACAGTCAAGACAGTAGAAAATGGCACACTACCTGTGCTAGACCTTAAAGGGAGACCAGTACATAATTCGAGTCAACTTTAGAAAAAACTTGTCCAGAGTCTTTTTTGCCATTTGAAATGGTAATTGCTCAGATACAGTACCGCTCGCGGTGATGTTAACATCCCACTGCGGTGAAACCGCGGTTGGCCACCGCTGTGAAAAATTTGGTACTGCGGTGATTCACTTCAGTGAGGTAAATCGTGCACCCATCACGTATACGATGAGCTGCCGCGGTGGAGCGTCACAGTTAGAATAGACTAAATTTCTAGGAGGTAGGGGTTCACAAAAATTATAATTTATGAAAAGATATACCCCTTCCAGAATCAAACACTATTTTTTGCTATGTAAATACTATGTCAGCTAGAGCTATTTAAATGGTATGTTAGGTATATTTTATTACTATAATTTATGTTAGCTACACTATGTAAAATTATGTTATTCCTATGAGTTGCCTAGTATGCAATGACATATCAAATCCTATTTTTTCACTATGTTTTTGGAACTATTACATAGTTTATGTTTCCAGTCCTCCTGGCACAGGGAATACAAAACATGCTGGCAGTCAAGGGGTTAACAACATATTGCACAAGCTTCAAAGAATTGCCTAAAAAATATGGGTTCTCTATAGCCATAAAATCAGGTTGCAAGATGAAAGTTCTCAAAACCAATGCAAGACAACCACTGGGAGACAAAAGAACAAATGTCATTTACTCAATCCAGTGTGGATGTGGGAGATATGGATACACAAAGAAAATGGTCAACACACAAAAGAGAACATCAAGACAAAGTCTGACTGACCCGGAGGGACATTATTGATAACAACAACATTGAATCAGCCACCAGACAAATGAATGATGGAGACAGAGGCATCGCAAAACACGACCAGGAATGTTCTGGACAGATAATGTGGGAAAGAAGCCAAATAATATAGCATGCAGAAGAAAACAATATATTAAACAATTTAAAAAAAATTCTAGAGTGCATTGAGACAGAGAACAATACACAATATAGGGCCCTTTTAAATCAATATGATCCAATTGAAGCATAGTAAGGACTACTCACAAGAATATTTACAAATAACAACCTGAAGAAGACAACTGAAGGCTCGTGATTAAACCAAATAGAAAAAATGCCAGGGCATCCCTTGGTACTTAAGCACCAAATTCAGAGGAATTGTTTACCATTGTCATAGCTAAGTCACAAGAATTTATGAAATGTAGTTGAGTTTCATGATCTCCCTAATAATTATATGATATATGGTACATAGAAGGGTCATCTAGGTTTTTTCGTCCATTTGATTTTCATGAAGAAAGAAAAATTGAAAATTGACATTGAAATCACTTTTTGACTTTTGTATAGTTTTGGTTTAATTTATACCTAGTTTTGATGAATTTGACCAAGAGAATTATTGAAATTTTCATGTATTTTTAAAAGTAACATTAAGTTTTTCAAAATCAATTAGTATAGGAAATCGCACAATCTTGAGTACAATTCGGAATTAATAGGTACGAGTAATGTTTTGAAAGTTCTCAAAATAGGACGAGCCTTATTAGGCGAGTCCTATTTGAGAGTTTTCAAAACATTACGAGTAACTATTATTAATTCTGAATTGTACGAGAAGATCGTGCGATTTTATATTTATAATACACTATCGTTGCCATAGCGACTTAATAGGTACTCTACAGAGTACAATTAACGATTTAATTGTACTCCTCTCGTCCAATCAGAATTGAGTAATTTTGTATAGTGTACTATAAATATAAAAAGTTGAAAATCAAAACAACCATTTTTCCGAAGTAGCTAGGAGAGGATTCCATTCAAGTTTCCCTGATGGGGGAGAGGTACGTACTGCACTGTTCATCTCTAGACTAGAGGGGTGGGGCTGGTCAAGTGAACAAAATGGGGTTGTCTTGACAAGATGAGGAAATTAAAGCTCATTAAAAGTCCTACAAGAAAACATTATGAACTACTGAATTTCATTGTTGGCCACTTGGATTGAAATCTATAACAGCTACAAGGTAAGATACAAGGGTAGCCATCATGAAATGGCATTATTTAGTTTTTCCCTTGTCTTTGGTGGTTATGAGCCTTACTGATCATTTGAAGCCAATTTTTTTTTGGAGCATTGACCATGTTTTTGAGAAAGTTCTCTGACTAGGAATTCAAACAGCGCAGTGTCAGTTGTTTATATATATCATCCTCCCCTTCATGCATCCAATCAAGGTGTTCAGGACAAGTAGATTTCAATCCCAATGGCCTACATGTAATTCAGCAGTTCAAAATGTTTTCTTGTAGGATAATTTTTACTGAGCTTTAATCTCCTCTTCTCAAGATGACTTGACGCACCCAGCCCCCTCAGAGATGAACAGTTTAGTACCTCTCCCCCGTCAGGGAGTACTCGACAAATCACGGAATCCTCACTTCTGTCTTCTTGCGAAAAAATGGTCATTTTTCAAATCCTAAATAATACAGGTATAACACTAAAAAAATATACAAAAATCGAAATTGATTTTAACTTCAATTTTGAATTTTTCATTCGATACGGAAATGAAATGGACGAAAAAAACCCCGGACCTAATAAAGTTAACTGTTTCTTTGTAGCTTCTGAATAACAAATTTAGAATTCACTTAAACATTTAAGATCCAAAATTAACCATCCATGGGTAAATTACAATGAAACTTACTCAATATATCCTGAGGATTTGATTCCCCACAGCAGCAGACCTTGACTTTCACCGTGAGTTTGGCACCTCGCTGCAAAACAATCACTGTTCAACGATTACG
The DNA here is from genome assembly GCA_029948255.1 of Telmatactis stephensoni. NCBI lineage: Eukaryota > Metazoa > Cnidaria > Anthozoa > Actiniaria > Isophelliidae > Telmatactis > Telmatactis stephensoni. Next base: position 112,106 of record JALIZF010001394.1, on the reverse strand, counting down.
ACCTCTTGATAATTCAATGTTTGTAGCGTCTTGGATTCTTTGGGACGATATAAACTCAACTCTCTTCTTCCTCGTGTAAGAAAGTGAAACTGTAACACGTGTTTAATAAAGCCTAGAAACGTACTGACACGTTTACAAAGCTGCATATTATTTGAATATACATGTAGCTGTGGAAACAGGAAATAATCTCGTACCTCGTACCCAGAGCCTACGTTCCTCATTGTCAGCGGTCGGTCAGTACAGGTAGGTACTTCATGTAAATACATATTATGTACTACAAATATTGTTATTTTTATACGTGCATCTCTATTAACAGTCACCCATAGCCATTCATACACATCCATTGTTATACACAGATTTCCATACACATCGATAATAACCATCCGTAGTCATCCATAGGTACCCATAGGTATCCATAGGTATCCATAGGTACCCATAGGTATCCATAGATATCCATAGGTATCCATAGGTACCCATAGGTACCCATAGGTATCCATAGGTATCCATAATCATCCTTACTGTTAGGCATCCATAGGCATTCATATATAGTCATCCTTATAGGGATTCATATATAACGCATTTTTACTTACAATATATTATAATTTTTTTCAAACTTAAATAACGATAAAAAGCACTCAAACAAGTCAGTAATACAGTGAAATTCAATAGCATCATCTACGACTTTGAGAAAACGAAAAAATTCTAAATTAAATTAATTATCTTCTTACACTTAACCAAGCGCGCATTGAAAGTGTTTTGACGACGGAAAAATTGTAAAATGAAAAACTTCTCGCTTCATTGTCGAACCCCATTAAAAGACTTTTGATCACATGAACTTGCAAATTGAATAAATTACCTCTTCGCTCTCAATACAGCGCGCATTCAAAGTGATTTAATGACGGAATAATTGTAAATATATTGAACAAAATATTCTTCACTCACAATACAGGGCCTATTCAAATTGTTTTGATGACGGAATAATTGTAAATCGAACATACCTGTATTATCTCTGCCCTTTATACGCTGCGCCCATTCAAAGTTTTTTGATGAAGGAAAAATTGTAAATCGAATATATTATCTCTTCGCTCTCAACACAGCGCGCATTCAAAGTGTTTTGGTGACGGGAGAATGTAAATTTCAAAAAATTATCTTTTTGCTCTCAACAAAGCGCGCGTTCAAAGTGTTTTGATGACGGAATAATTGTAAATTGAATAAATTATCTCTTCACTCACAAAACAGCGCGCATTCAATGTGTCTTGATGACGGAATAATTGTAAATTGACTACATTTCTTCTATCATTTCTTTAGAGCGCGCATTCAAAATGATTTAATGAACATACATGCATGTATTATCTCTGCCCTTTATACGCTGCGCCAATTCAAAGTTTTTTGATGAAGGAAAAATTGTAAATCGAATAGATTATTTCTTCACTCACAACACAGCGCGCATTCGAAGTCTTTTGATGACGGAATAGTTTTATTTAAATTGAACAAAGTATCTTTCTGCTTTCAACACAGCGCGCATTCAATGTGTTTTGATGAAGGAATAATTGTAAATCCAATAGATTTTCTCTTCGTTTTCAACACAGCACGCATTCAAAGTGTTTTGATGACGGAATAATTTTAAATCGAATATATTATCTCTGCCCTCTATACACTGCGCGCATTCAACGTTTTTTGATGAAAGAATAATTGTAAATCGAATAAATTATATCTTCAGCCTCAACACAGCGTGCATTCAATGTTCTTTCACGACGGAATAATTTTACATTGAATAAATTACGTCTTCGCTCTCAAAACAGCGCGCATTCAAAATGATTTAATGACGGAATAATTGTAAATTGAATAAAATATCTCTTCACTCACGCAAAACAGCGCTCAAGTGTTTTGATGACGGAATGATTGTAAATCGAATTTATTATCTCTGCTCTTTTTACACTGTGCGCATTTAAAGTTTTTTTGATGAAGGAATATTTGTAAATCGAATAAATTACCTCTTCGCTCCAATGATCAACACAGCTCGCGAATTCAAAGTGTTTTGGTGACGGGAGAATGTAAATTTAATAAATTATCTTTTTGCTCTCAACAACTGGAAAGCACGCATTCAAAGTGTTTTGATGACGGAGTAATTGTAAATCGAACATATTATACACTACTTTATACTAACTATTTCCAAAAAGGTTGTCGTACGAGAGGTCTCAAGCCAACGCGATTAGACCGAAAAGGACTATGGGTATTAGGTAAAAAATCACTCTCTTTTCAGGTTTGGTCTTGATTTTAGCATTAGCAAGCTAGTGAAGTTCTTTAGTATTTAAGGTCAAGGTAAGCTATTTTGAGTTGTCAAATGGCTGATTTATGTGGTTTTATAGCTTTACTAATTTCTACCCATACTCCCTTTCGGGTGAGTCGCGTAAGCTTTTGCCGACAACATTAATTACTCGTGCCCAGGCCTTTAGGCCGGGAACGAGTTATAAAATGCAACTGTTTTTTTTCCTGTGTTCGTCTCGAGAATGCAGCATTCTTGCGCAATCGGTCACGTGTTACACCCCTGATTGGTTAAGAACGTAAAAAACAATGCCCCTCATTCACCTCCGTAGTGAACGCCAGCGAGGAACTTTAGGAATGCAACATGGCCGACTACAAAGAAAATAGCTTTCAGAGACAGGCTTTTCCTGGAGTGACACAATGTAATTTGGAGCTTTTAACTCGAGAAATACCTATATACTTATAAGAGCTTCAGAATGGGCTGTTATTTTGAGCTTCATCTCCAATAGTTTGACCAAATATCGAACTCTCAATGGAGTACTTGAAAACTGAAGCTCTCGCGACTCGGAGGAATTCCTTTGAGCTGGAAATCTACGAATTTCTCACCCTACATGTTGCTAAACGAACGCATATAGAGGCAAGTCAATTATATTTTTCATTCAAGCATTCGAGAGATCTTGAGACGTTTTTGTAATGAATTTTAACACAATTCTGGCCAGACAATTTATTTATATATTTTCATGGAACCAAGGCTCTGTTTGACCTGATGCGTTTGGTCACGTAATAGATAAAACATCTGAAACATGAACGAAAAAATACACGATTTGTTATTGTGTCAAAAACGTCGTTGTAGAAGTTTTTACAGCAAACACTTGAGATATATAGTAAAATAAAAAGTTGAATAAACTGGTATATTTTTGCATGTTGGAGATATCTAATACCATGCATGATAATAGAGGGACAGAGGCAAACACTAAGCTGTTGACAGACAAATTGACTAATCAGATATTCTTTAAAGAGGTCAAAAATGGTCTATATTATGTTACGGTTAAGTGAAGAATGCGTGAAACGGCTCGGGGAAGAGTACGAACGGGGCCGGACCTTGAAGCCTCTCCTCCCAGGGCACGAGTGAACGCACGTGTGCGTCTAGTTGAAATAGGTATATCTTCACTCTCAACACAGCGCGCATTCAATGTCTTTTCATGACAGAATAATTGTAAATTGAATAAATTACCTCCGCATTCAAAGTGATTTAATGACGGAATGATTGTAAATTGAACAAAATATCTCTTCATGATCACTCCTCAAGCATGTTAAGGCCTGGGAATTCATTGTGGGGGGTCTAAAATCAATCTTATTTTTGTTCTGAAATCGTTTTTCTTTCAAACCTTACAAAAATTGGCATGGGTATATAACTCGATGTCCTTAAGATTTTAGGGTGAAAAGTTTTAAGATAAGGTGATCACGTGACCACGATCCTGGCTCCCATCAACCCAAAAACTTTGATTTAAAACGGGGTGATGGATGTCATGTGTAGGTAGAACTTAATGATATATTTTTACTTCTCTTTAAAAGATGTATACGAATCTGCCTTAATACCTGAACTATCTTTGCTCGTTAAGGCGATATTATGCAAAATAGGTCACGTGACCTACTTGATAAATCAAAAAACCTGCAAATATCGCCTTATCGAGCAAAGATAGTTAAGAATTTTTTTCGGTAATGACTTTTTTGATTTTTTTAAAATGGAAATTATTTAAAAAAAGAAAAAAAAGTAAAAAAAGGAATTTTACCGAGGAAAAAAATTCGTTCAGGTTGAAAAACTGCAGAAAAAAGGATTCTACTGGACCCAGTCTCCTCTCGGTATCCAAAATGGCGGCCAAATTTGCAAACTTTGCGGCTCTTACGGCTCAATATCTCGGAAACGAATACGGTGACCCCCACTTTTTATTTCAATGTTTGACAAAGAATTACATAGGCTGTTAATATTCTAAATTTAAGAAAAATATTATGGTAAAATCATAATAAAAACATGGGTTTCCGTGACAAGTTTGAGCGAAGTCGCGGCAAAAGCGTCGCTCATGACTGCCAATTCGAATTAAAAACAACAGCTATTTGTTAAGTATTTACAAATATTTTCATATAATATTATTCTATGGATTATTGAGTGGTCGTGTAAATAAACATTGAGCAATCCATTTAGTTTTTCTACAAAAAAATGACTTCTATGCTCGACTCGTATAGATTGGCGCGCAAGCGATCTTCTACGAGAAAGTGGGTGCACTTTGATGTCACCTCACTCCTCAACGAGAACGGTGACCCCCATTTTTTATTTGCTCTTTGAACTTCTATGATGACACTGTCTCACCATACGAAGTATGAAGAAAAAAACATGGTAAACTTTTTTTCCCGCGAACGTCCTTATGGCAGATTCGTATACATCTCTTAGGGAGAAGTGAAATATACCATTAAGTTCTATCTCGTACACATGACATCCATCTCCCCGTTTTAAATCAAAGTTTTTGGGTTGATGGGAGCCAGGATCGTGATCACGTGATTACTTAATCTTAAAACATTTCGCCCTAAAATCTTAAGGTCGTCAATTTACATGCCCATGCCAATTTTTGTAAGGTTTGAAACGTAAACGACTACAGAACAAAAATAAATTGATTTTAGACCCCCCACAAAGAATTCCCAGGCCTTAACATGCTTGAGTCACAATACAGCGCCCATTCAAAGTATTTTGATGAAGCAATAATGTAAATCGAATATATTATCTCTGCCCTTTATATACTGTGCGCATTCAAAGTTTTTTGATGAAGGAAAAATTGTAAATCGGTCGAATAGATTATCTCTTCGCTCTCAACACAGCGCGCATTTAATTCTTCACTCACATCACAGCGCGCATTCATTTTGGTGACGGGAGAATGTAAATTTCAAAAAATTATCTTTTTGCTATCAACAAAGCGCGCATTCAAAGTGATTTAATGATGGAATAATTGTAAATTGAATAAAATATATCTTTACTCACAAAGCAGCGCTCATTCAAAGTGTTTTGATGACGGAATAATTGTAAATCGAATATATTATCTCTGCATGCTCTTTTTACACTGTGTGCATTTAAAGTTTGTTTGATGAAGGAATATTTGTAAATCGAATAAATTATCTCTTCACTCACAACACAGCGCGCATTCAATGTCTTTTCATGATGGAATAATTGTAAATTGAATAAAATATCTCTTTACTCATGACAAAACAGCGCGCATTTAAAGTGCTTTGATGAAGGAATAATTGTAAATCGAATAAATTATCACTGCCCTGTATACACTGCGCGCATTCAAAGTGATTTAATGATGGAATAATTGTAAATTGAATAAAATATCTCTTTACTCACAAAACAGCGCGCATTCAAAGTGTTTTGATGACGGAATAATTGTAAATCGCATAGAATTATCTCTTCGCTCTCAACACAGCGCTTATTCGAAGTGTTTTCATGACGGAAGAATTGTAAATTTAATAAATTATATCTTCCCTCTCAACACAGTGTGCATATTCAGAGTGTTTTGATGACAGAATAAATGTAAATTGAATAAATTATCACTGACCTCTATACACTGAGCGCATTCAAAGTTTTTTGATGACGGAATTATTGTAAATCGAATAAATTACATCTTCACTCTCAACACAGCGCGCATTTTTTGAAATGAGTTTTCATGACGCAAGAATTGTAAATTGACTACATTTCTTCTATCATTTCTTTAGAGCGCGCATTCCCCATCTTTACATCAGGCTTGACAAGAACTCCACGAACATATCCGGCCTTGAAAAGTTGATATCCCAGCTTTTTATGTCTTGCTGCTCCTTTTGGTTCATCGTCCACACTCGTGTCGAGTATTACGTGCTTTTCGAGATGATCGTAGGTAAAAGGCGGAAAATGTTCACAGTTATTGTCATTAAGCACTTCAATAAGAGGGCATGCAGACTCAGTTTTATCCAAAGAGTCACGAAGACGTTCAATGTCTTGCTTAATAACTTTTTCAGCAAAAAATGGCACTGCACTGTAGTCATCTCTTTTTCCCTTAATGAGTGGTCGTTTACGACCCGTCTTATCTTTTTGATAGTCTACCCTCTCGAACAACAAGTCTTCAAAAAGCATTGCTTCTTTGAATTCATTTGGCTTTGTTGCAGGTACGTTCCACTGTTGTAGTTTTTCAGTACACGACAGTTCATCTGGAATTTCTGTTAGTTCTAGTTCCTTGTAATCTAGAATTTGAAAGCGCTACAACGTGTTTGCAGCACCCTCCCTTACCTGCAGGGCATTCACAGTTCGCATACGCGACATTCCCCGATTCCCCTTTCAAATGTACATAAACAGTGTACTCTTTTTGCTTCATCTGTGCATTAACTCTTGCACGGACAATAAAGTATTTCTGATCCCCCATCTTTACATCAGGCTTGACAAGAACTCCACGAACATATCCGGCCTTGAAAAGTTGATATCCCAGCTTTTTATGTCTTGCTGCTCCTTTTGGTTCATCGTCCACACTCGTGTCGAGTATTACGTGCTTTTCGAGATGATCGTAGGTAAAAGGCGGAAAATGTTCAAAGTTTTTTGTCCACATTCTTCTCTGATATTGTATTTATCTTTTTTGATTGTTAAATTTGCTTCTTTGCTACATTTACATATAGATATATACAGCGATTAAATGTAGGGAATTGCAACACTTTTGTTTACATCGTCCGCCATTTTGAAAGATGATACCATACTTCCCACAAACCCCTCGCCTACGGCTCGTGATTTTTTAGGCCTTTTCTCGTGTTCTCCCAACATCCCGCGTGGTTTATTTCCCCGATAAACCACGGAAATCAATCGTTTATTGCTTTTATAATATAGCGGAAAATAATTATAAGCAAAAAACTAACATTTAAAACCAAATTTCGCAGATGAAAATATCAATTCTCCTAAGAATCATGAGAGAGCCAATAAGATTGCTCATTACTTCGAGATTGAGATACAACGAGCGTTGTGATTGGCTTGATTTTGAAAATGACGTCATCGACGTCCTCTGCGAAGAGACAAAAATGGCGTTGAAGAAGGTTGACATGAAAGTTGTGAACAACAAATTTGCTCTTTTGAGGTACTTTTCTATACTTTCTTGTGTCTAAGCATACATGTTTTCACTGAAAAAGTTTTTCCTTGTATGTGCAAAAAGTTTTAGGCGGATTAAGTCCTTTTTACAGACTTTTTTAAGCTTTAAAGCTTTGCCGTAATTTCGATGCTCTGAAAGTGAATGCTTTGAAGCATAAATTTGCCTTTTTGCTCCTCGTGTTTTTATTGGCTTATTTGTACATGTGTACGTTTTGTTCACAGAAAAAAATATGTCAGAATTGCAGATATTTCAAAGGCAATTGAGTAAATTTAACGGCCTTCAACTATCACTTGTAAGTTTGAGAGTTTTTTCCACGCTGCATGTTGCTCTCTTGCTTGTTGTCATCAAAGCTGTAATAACAGTCTGCTGAAAGGAACTATATTTTATCAAGGAGAGTAACTTGTTAATACAAATATTGTTAATAAACTTATTGTTCTTATAATACTGCCTGAATTTTTGAGTTATTTGTTTTGTGAAAAACTATCCAAAGTTTCAGGTTTGCTCTTATCAGTCGCTTTTCATTGCAAAACATCAGGTTCTAGTGAAAGTCGTGAACTGTGACTTGCTAATATATCAGAAAACAATAAAAAATGTATTTTATATTGAACATTCTTTTGGTTTTTATATTTTTCTTTTACGGCAGAAAGAAGTGTTGAGCCGTGGTTTATGGGGGAAATATACCACGGGTTTCAAGCGCTTTTTAGCCAATCAGAGCGCTCGTTAGAAAAAAGCTATATTATAAAGTGTTTTAATGAAAATTGAATAAATTATCTCTTCACTCACAACACAGCGCGCATTCAAAGTGTTTTGACGACGGAATAATTGTAAATCGAATATATTATCTCTTCGCTCTCAACACAGCGCGTATTCAAAGTGTTTTGATGACGGAATAATTTTAAATCGAATAGATTATCTCTTCGCTCTCAACACAGCGCGTATTCAAAGTGTTTTGGTGACGGAATAATTGTTAATTGAATAAATTATCTCTTCACTCACAACACAGCGCGCATATTCAATGTGTTTTGATGACGGAATAATTTTAAATCGAATAGGTTATCTCTTCGCTCTCAACACAGCGCGTATTCAAAGTGTTTTGGTGACGGAATAATTGTTAATTTATCTCTTAACTGACAACACAGCGAGCATTCAAATTGTTTTGGTGACAGGAGAATGTAAATTGAATAAATTATCTCTTCGCTCTCAACACGGCGCGGATTCAAAGTGTTTTGATGAAGGAATAATTGTAAATTGACTACAATTCTTCTACCCTTTCTTTAGAGTGCGCATTCAAAGTGTTTAAATGAAAATTGAATAAATTATCTCTACACTCACAACACAGCGCGCATTCAAATTGTTTTGATGGCGGAATAATTGTCAATCGAATAAATTATCTTTCTGCTCTAAACACAGCGCGAATTTATTTATTTCAATGTTTTTTGATAACGGAATAATTGTAAATATCGAATAAATTATCTCGTCGCTGGAAACACAGCGCGCATTCAAAGTGTTTTGACGACGGAATAATTGTAAATTGAATAAATTATCTCTTACCTTACAACACAGCACGCATTCAAAGTCTTTTTGGTGACGGGAGAATGTAAATTTAATAAATCATCTTTTTGCTATCAACAAATCGAATAAACTATCTCTTCGCTCTCAACACAGCGCACATTGAAAGTGTTTTGATGACGGAATAATTGTAAATCGAATAAGTTATCTTTCTGCTCTCAACACAGCGCGCATTCGAAGTGTTTTGATGATGGAATAATTGTAAATTGAATAAATCATCTCTTCACTCTCAACAGAGCACGCACTCAATTAATTGTGTTTTGATGAGAGAAAAATTGTAATTGTTTGTGAAAAGAGCAGTGCGGGCACTAGAAAATATTGGTTGATCGATCATAAGTATTTAAGCGTGAAAAGAAACTTGAAACTATCCCTAGACTTGCTATGATTTTTTTAAATTAGGTTATTGGCCGCGACGCATTTTGCGATCAAACAGCGGAGGTACGCCTCAAACAAAACCCAGTCAAGCCCCCTTAAATATTTTACACACAACTCTCAATTTAATACTTTTTAATGGATCAAAGTTCATTGAATGTGCTAGACAAAGAAGAAATGCAGACCAATTTAGATCTGCAACAATAACAAAAACTCCAACATTTCAGTATATACATCCTTTAGCATTTTTATCAAATCATCAATATACGTAGTACGTTTAGAGCAATATGAGATATTTAAACAGAAACTAAATATATTCCAACAACACAACTGTAAAACATGCAGTATGTTCTGAAGCACCAAGGGTTCATATAACAGTGTCAGTATATATTACAACTTCAGGTCAACTTCTCTTGCTTTGTGAGATCAATGAAAAGGTACAGGTGATATTCACAATCAGTGTGCATACGTGTCATTCACAGTGGAAAAGATTGTCCAGTTGTAACTGTCAAGACTTTCAAGTTTTCCTTTCGATGTTGGTAAGTACTAAGCTTTTCACTCATCCTACATTGATAATCCCAGCAAATCATTATTTAGCTTTGTCAATACTTTGCTACAGATATTCTGGCAATCCAGCTGTTACAATAGTCAGAACGTTTAGAACTCCATGCTGCGTAGATCGTTGCATCGGGACTCGCAATTTTTTCAGCAACGGTTAGTTTTTTTTCTCTTTTCCGATCCGTTCATCATCCTTGGGGACAGAGTTTATGTGAATTGGTTCGATTAGTAGATGATTTCACTAAAATAACCTCTGCTCACAGGCCAAATCAAGTCAAAGTTGAGAAGAATAAAGTCGCAATGTAACGATTTAGGCTGACAAGTTTTTTTGGGGGACCAGGTTGCAAAAAAGCTTTGCTTTACCTACGGTAAGCGACAGACCAGTGGTTGGACAACATTCTGAATCACTCAGTCGTTCCAGAGTCGTATTAGATAAGGCACATGACTGAAGTGACGCATGCAATAATAGATTTAATACACCTTTCCCGAATTCGCTTTAATTGCTTTCAATACGAGTTTTTCCATGAAACCTTCTATTCCAGCCTCGATTGTTAGCGTAATTCTAGGGGCAACTTACGCATGCAAAGGTGTATTGGCTCTGTAATTATAGCAGATAAGAATGCACAGACCTCACAAACTTGCGTTCAAATATGCCCAACACGTGATGTCATTTCTCAACCCCAAACATCAAGAATAATTTCAGTTTTAAAATTTAAGATTTCTTGAACATTTACTTTCAAATACATTTGCGTAACAGCAAGCTACTCCAAAACGATTTTTTTAGAAGGGGTCTGGAATGTCATCATGCTTCAGGCTCTGACAACATTAATCGAAACGGGCCAGGTATTTGCGATTCCACAATCCAACCTCATTTTTCGTAAGCAGGGGCTGGATCCATTTAGAACCGGCGTCGTGTAAACACAGTCTAACACACCTTCACCGTCTTGTATTGACGTTAATGTGTTTCTGAGAATGTTCCGTGTAAATCTCTTCCCTTAGGCGCAACATTTCTACTGCCTTGCACCATATATTGTGAGTGTGTTTCCGAATTTTAAAGAAACTTTTCGTCGTAATTCTCTTACTGACTAAAGTCATATGTTTTTTTTTGTTCCAGAGTTAACGCATTTATGAGTTCTAAATCGGTATTTACGAATAAAACTCTTACCACAGGTTTTACATTCATATGGCTTGGTGCCAGTGTGAATGTATTCATGACGTTTTAAGTCCCCTTTTTGTGTAAATCTGTGACCACAGGTTTTACATTGATGGGATTTTGTGCCAGTGTGAATGCGTTCGTGACGTTGGAGATAACTTTTTTCTATAAACCTTTTACAACAACTTTTACATTTATATGGCTTGGTGTGAGTGTGCTCGTGGTGTTTTAGGTTCCATTTTCGTGTAAATCTTTTATAACAGGTTTTACATTCATATGGTTTGGTGCCATTGTGAGTGTTCTCGTGTAGTATTAGTTTCCATTTGTTTGTATATTTTTTACAACAGGTTTTGCATTCATGCTTTGGTGGTTTGGTGCCAGTGTGAATGTACTCGACGTGACTTTTAAGACTACTTTTCCTTGTAAATTTCTTACCACATGTTTTACATTCATATGGTTTTTTGCCAGAGTGAATGTTCTCGTGTTGTTTTAGATTCCATTTTTTGGTAAATTTTCCACAACAGGTTTTACATTCATATAGTTTGGTTTTGGAGTGAATATATTCATGACGTTGGAGGTCCACTTTTTGTGTACATCTGTAACCACAGGTTTTACATTCATATGGTTTGGTCCCGGTGTGAATGTACTCGTGACGTTTAAGGCTACTTTGCCTTGTAAATGTCTTACCACATGTTTTGCATTCACATGGCTTTCTGCAAGAGTAAGTGTTTTCATGTCGTTTCAAACTTCTTTGTTGTGCTAAAATCTTCCCGCGGGTTTTACATTGATGCGGTTTCTCGTGGTTGTGAATTTTTCCATGAACTCTGAGGCGATTCTTTCTGGTCAATCTTTTGTCACAAGTCTTACTCTCATCTTCCTTACAAGCTGATTGATGGTCATTTACAAACTCATTACCATTTTCAGAACTGATACCAAGTGATTCAGAAGTGGGATATCCTCTATCACTGTTTACACAACTATCATCTAACATACTGCAGTCTCCTGTAACCTCAGTCATACTTTGTCCTGATGCTGGTAAACAATTCTCAACTGCTTCCATTTGTGAGGTTTCCTTGTATGGACTTTCATTGTCAACATCCTTTGACTGATTTGTACCACAGCCAGAAACGATTTCAGTCTCTGTAGCATCTCCTTGTGTGCACTCAGATGTATTATCTGCCACAAGTCGACATTCATTTTCATAATCAAGTATTCCATTGCTCCTTTCTACCAATGTTGGTGGAGTATCCTCAACCATCTGTGAACTACAGTGGTTTTCAATGTTAAGACTGTTTGACTGTATCAAACCACCATCTACATGTACAGATAAACATCCATTACTACATCCATAATCCTCAGTTTGTGTTCCCACACAGACAAGTAGCCGTCCACAAATAGGTGTTCCATCTTCATAGCCCTAAAACCAATAGTAGGTAATATATGTTAGTCTCAGTTTATAAGCTGCAGTGACACAAGAATGGCCAATTATCAATACTTTCTGCTCATTTGGACTACCTGTTTGGTGTTGGATAAATCCTTATTCAGCAGCTGAAATGATGGCATTATGTAATAAGATAATGTATTTGCTGGGTTGGGATTTATCCAATTAAGAGCTAGCACTATCTACTGGATTCAAGAGATGGATATACATAATAATTAAGTCATGTGCTGTGATAAACAATATGCCCTCCAATAGTCATGTGATTGTCCTACTAGGGCTATAAGAAGTTATTACCATTAAGGTGACTGACTACGTTGGCAAAAAGTAATTAAATATCGTTTAAACCACAATTTACTAGAACGAAATTTAATGCTGATCTAAAAAACGAAAAGAAAAAAGGGGGGTCCCGCACTCGTTTTCGAGATAATCAGCATTGTATGAATGCCTATCTCCGAATTTTTGATGCGAAAATCGCTCAACCGGAAGTGAATAGAAAAGAAATTAAGAATTAGGGAAATAACATTTCTACAAAGGCTACAATTGCGTAAATATTAGTTAATGGAGTATTCTGCAAAATGGCATAAATACTTTTGATGTGAGAACAGCAAAATATCTTCATTCCTTGGCTTTTGTGCCGCGAGTACCAACCACAATTGTCCTCATGTCGAGCAAAATTTTATACAAAAATCAATTTTTTCATATGCTAGAATAATTAACTTTTTTTGCAAAATTGATATGATTGAGATTTTTAGGTGTTTTTTTAAATAAACGAAAAAAAAGTATAGGGTCCCGTGCAAAAATGAAGGGTTTTGTGCCTTTGAAGTTGTTAAAAAGGGCTAAAAAATGCTAACCGGAAGTGCCGCCATTTTAAAAATGACGCGTAGCGCGAGCTTGATTCAAATTTGTGTTGACGAAAACAAGCGAGCGCTCACTGTTTTTTCCAAAAAGAAAATATTTTTACTTCATTCTCTAATGATTTTGAGTATTTAAATCCACAAGAATAAATTTGGAGCTGATTTTTGTACAAAAACTTAAGTTTTTCTATGATTTTTGCTGTTCGCTGAAATCTCCGCGCGCTATGACATTGCTTAATGCACTTATCAGCGGCTTTCCCGGGGGTCGACCCCGGGGACACCCCCGGGGCACATAGGGGATTGGTAGGGGATTGGTTTACTTTGGTGATTTTTTTTATCCCGCGGGGGAGGGGGAATTGTAAGCAATTAGTTTTGATGGCCATACCCACGGGACTGCCCCACGGGGTTTTGCTCCAATGGGCTTCCTGTGTAAAAATAATTATTATGGGCCTTACAAAAGCAAAAGACTTGTGGTTGTCAGTTAAACGCTTTTCTTATGTTAATTAAATACTAAAGAATGTTCATAATTTACAAAGCGTGGAGCTCGGATAGAAGCAAAAGGAAGGCTGTCGTAGCGAAAAGTAAGATAATCACGAGATGACTGAAAACTTCAGAACCTTATATAGGCTATTATTAAGGTCATCCTTAAAGTAGTTTTACTTTTTCTTTCGCAGAAATAACGCAGAAATTGATATTTGTTTATACTGAAGTTTATAGTTTAAATTAGTGTAAAATTGTAAGATTTATGATAAGATGTGATGGAAAAACAGACGTTTGCAATGTATGGTATCATGGCCCGTGTGTGAACATATCTGAACAGAAAGCCAGGAAGATAAAAAGATATATATGTTTTAATTGTTTGCAATGAAATTTATCACAATAAAAGAATATGAAAGTTCAATTATGTCGAATGTATTTTGTTGTCCATCTTTTTAAAAACATTGCTTAAATAATTATTTCTGTACACATGCCCCTGGGGGTGGGGACTTTGTATCGCTTTTCATCCTCCCTACCCATGGGTTTTTGCAGTCTTTTGAATGCATAAAATATCAATTCCCCGGGGGTGTCCCCGGGGTCGACCCCCGGGAAAGCCGCTGATAAGTGCATAAGACGTAATGCGCGAAATCATGCGCAGTGCCAACGTAGTCAGTCACCTTAAGCTTAGTTGTTTGGTCTGAATAGGGATATCACAAGTCTTTTTTGTACAGTCCTCTCTGCAGACATCGCCTGGAATTTTCCCTTATAAGTACATTGTACAAACATTATACTTGGTCAATGTATAACCAGTGGCTTCCCCCATGGGTTTTACCTGGGGACCCTGGTACACTTTTTGAAATGCTTTTAGAAACAATTATTATCAAACAGCCATAGGTATCATGTAAAGAATTTTTTACAAATCCCACATCCTATTGACATCAATCAAATTTTCAACAAAATACATCTTCATGGCATGGCATATATTGACAAATTGTTGAAAACGATTCATGAAATCAGGTTTTCATTTTTCTGTTGTACACAATGTACATGTATGTTGTGGTTTGGTGCAGCCATCATTATATTTGTTTATCAATTTGGAAAAAAATAGACCAAGAAAATCAACCTAGTTTTAAAAATTTTCAAACCAAGAGTACTGTAATTTCAAACCACAAAATGTACATGAATCTCTAGCTAGAGATTTCAAATGACAATATTGAGCATAATTAACAATTAGACCTCGAGGCCGAATGGACTATGAGTACGGCCTCATGGGCTATTTAAACTCGTAGTCCATGAGGCCGAGAGGTCTAATTGTTTTAGTATTCACCAACATATTGGGCCAAAGGTGAATGAGACTAAACAAAACAAAGAGAGAAAAATGTTTTATTGATATCAAAACTCGCGCTTCCTCTCAACTCGGGCTATCACCAATCTCCTTAGTATGAAGCTTTAGTATGATACAGTAAAAGATAAAGAAAACAAACCATGTTTCTCTGTAAAAGAATCTAAGCAAACAAACCCTGGCTTTTGTTTATATAGACATCAGATCTGAGTAGAGTGCACGCCATAAATCTGTGGAATAAATACCACTTATTAGATATTTTCTTGTGTATAACTGGCTGATATTTTACGAGTCGTGTATGTATTTTGCTAAGCCTTTAGGCAAGGCAAAATGTGAGTGATGAGTAAAATGTCAGCCCATAATAATACACAAGAAAATATCTAATAAAGGATTTTTTATACATTGCTTTTTCACTTGGTTTTTTACAGTACTTTTATGATTAAAATAGTCCTTTTTGAAAACCAAAGTGTGCATGCTTCAAACAGGTTTGAAGCCTTGATGTAATATCTGGATAGGGCTGAACACACAAACTGGATGTCTAAACAGTCCTTTTTGCAAACCAGCATGCATGGGAAAAGGAAACCGGCTTCAAGCCTTGACGTCATACAGGACAGAACACAAAAATTGGATTTCAAGAGGGTATTACCATCCCATATTGGCCCTCAAATGATACCTTATTTGGCAAATTTACGTCACAATTGTATAGTGATATGCATTGTCTTATATTGCACTTTTATGTACTATTTGATATAACTGAAGCAGAACAGTGCAAATAACAATAGCAAGGTATCTAGTGATCTTTGTCTTTCTTTGTGTAGTTTAGGGTGATTTTCATTTGACCGTGTTCGCAGTAGACTCTAGACCCATTGTTTTCTTTTGTTTCTTATCAACTACCACAAACTAAATAGTCATTTTTCTTTCACCGTCAAATGAAAATCACCTTATGTCTGATAGAATTCTTAGATATCGGATAGAGTGATTTTCATCAGACTGCAAAATAATTACTAAGCTAATACACACTAGCTATAGTAGATCCCAATTCCATTATTGTTTCCTTTCGTCGAATTTTGACTGCTAATACATGCACTAATAGCTACAGTAGTTAGTATTTCAAAGTCCGATGAAAATCACTCTAACAAAATCGTTGATAACTAAATACTATTATGTGCTAAATAGTTAGTAGTTTTTTCACGGATATATGGCGTGCACTCTACAAACCACTGAAGTGTTACAGCATATCAAACTTGGATTTGTGATGGACCTGACTGACCTTGATTCTTGGAGTTTGGCGCCAGTGAACGGCTCAATGACTTTAAGTAATGTAGTTTGGCAGGTTTTCCTTGGAAAACAATCTCTGTTCGACAGTTTGGACCTCTAGCTAGATTATTCAGTGTTAATTATCTTGAATATTTTGGGAAATCAAATCAACCATTTTCAACAAGAATTCTCAACTTCGTGTAGAAAGCGCCAAATGACTACCGCTGACCACTGACAATGCAACACACCACAGGAAGCCCACAATCAATCACATTCATATATTCATCTCGATCATTCAATCACTAACTTCCCTCTAACGAATCGCTCTATAAAATTCACCAGTATGAAATGTTACAGGGTAGGAATCGAACTCAACATTCGGGCCATAAAACCAATTCAAACTGAGCGTGCACTCAAACAACGAAATAAAAAAAAAGAGTAAACTCTCTATTCATTATCAAAATTATATTAAAATTATTATAAAAATTATCTCTTCGCTCTCAACACAACGTGCATCAACGTGCATTCAAAGTGTTTTGATGACAGAATAACTGTAAATTCAATAAAATATCTCCTCGCTCGCAAAAATGCGCGCATTCAAAATGTTTTGATGAGGGAATATTCGTAAATTGAATAAATTATCTACATTAAATTATCTATTATCTACAATAATTCCTTCATCAAAACACTTTGAATTCGCACTATGTTAAGAGCGAAGGGATAAATTATTCAATTTCCAATTATTTAGCCACCAAAATACTTTGAATGCGCGCTTTATTGAGAGAGATCCAAGAGTTAATTTATTCAATTTCCTATTATTCCGTCATCAGAACACTTTAATGCGGGTTGTGTTGAAAGAGAAGAGATAATTTATTCAATTAATTAACAATGAATTCTTTAACAAAACACTTTGAATGCGCGCTATGTTGAGAGCAAAAAGTTAATTTTTTGCAATGTACATTTATTCAGTCACCAAAACATTTTGAATGCGCGCTGTGTTGATAGCGAAGAGATAATTTATTCAATTTACAATTATTTCGTCATCAACAAAACTCTGATTTTGAATAAGCGCTATGTTGAGTGTAAACAGATAATTTATTGAATTTACAGTTATTCCAGCTCAAAAAAAATTGAATGCACGCTTTGTTGAGAGGGAAGGGTTAATTTTTTCAATTTACAATTATTATGTCATCAAAACACTTTGAATTCGCGCTGTGTTAAGAGCGAAGAGATAAATTATTCAATTTATAATTATTCAGTCAAAACAATATTTTCAATGCGCGCTGTGTTGAGAGAGAAGAGATAATTTGTTCAATTTACACTGAATTCGTCACCAAAACACTTTGAATGCGCGCTGTGTTGATGCGAAGAATTGATTTATTCAATTTTCAATTATTCCCTCATCAAAACATTTTGAATGCACTGTGTTGAGAGCAAAGAAATAATTTATTCAATTTCTAATTATGCCGTCATCATCAAAACCTTTTGAATGAGCGCTGTGTTGCGAGTAGAGATAATTTATTGAATTTACAGTAATTCCGACATCAAAACTTTTTGAATGCACGCTCTGTTGAGAGAAAAGAGATAATTTATTTAATTTAAATTTATTCCGTCATCAAAAAAATCGCACTGTGTTAAGAGCGAGAGATAAATTATTCAATTTACAATTATGCAATCACCAAAATATTTTGAATGCGCGCGCTGTATTGAGAGAGGAGATAATTCAATTTACAATGAATTCGTCAATAAATCACTTTGAATGCGCGCTGTGTTTAGAGCAAAAACTTAATTTATACAATTTACATTTATTCAGTCAACAACACACTTTGAATATTTGCTGTGTTGAGAGAGGAGATAATTCATTCAATTCACAAATTCTCTCATCACAATATTTTGAATGCGCGCAGTATTATTGAGAGAAGAGATAAATTATTCAATTTCCAATTATTCTGTCATCAAAACACTTTAATGCGGGCTGTGTTGAGAAAAAAGAGATAATTTATTCAATTTACAATGAATTCGTCAACAAAACGTTAACACTTTGAATGCGCGCTGTGTTGAGAGCTAGCAAAAAGTTAATTTATACAATTTACATTTATTCAGTTACCAAACCACTTTGAATGCGCGCAGTATTGAAAGAGAAGAGATAGATTACTCAATTTCCAATAGGCCATTTGCACGATGGCGTCCTTTTAATACAACTACCAGAATGCTTTACGAATTTTCTTTCTTATTCAGATTTTTGTTCCCTCTTGAGAATAGTCGAACAATTGGCACTATTTATTTTACAAAAGAAAGTAGTGGGCAAAGCATTCTGGTAGTTGTAGTAAATGACGCCATCATGCAAATGGCCTATTATTCTGTCATCAACTCAAGCATGTTAAGGCCTGGGATAAGCCTACTCTGAAAAAAATAGAAATCGTAATATCTCTACGAATATTTAGTGTACTAAAACGCATTTTTGATCCAGAGTGACAATTCACTTCCTTAATATTTTGATATGTGTAAAATTGGAATTTGGTGGTCACGTGACCCCCAGCAGGGAAAAACAGAAAATAAAAAATGGGCCGGTCAGAATGCATTTTTGAAGATCTTTTTGATGCTAAAATATATTAAAGACAGTTAGACAAACAAACCTGGGCTTTACATGGATGTCCCCATCTATACGGTGATGAGAAATATGGAAATTTGTAAATATCAGGTTTGGTCACGTAACCTCTTTTGCTAAATATCTCCTTAACAATCAATATTCGACAACCACACAAAGCCCAGTTTGAAAGACATTAACAAGAGTCATCTAACAACATCTTTTTTATCATCCTCGTTTGTGACTCTATACGGCCCATTTTGCTTTGAATTTTCAAGATTTTCTGGAGCACGTAGTTGGTCACGTGATCAAAGGTATGCCATTGTGACAACAAAAAATATACCATCTCGTTAAAATTTAACATGTCCCCAAGTTATAATATCAAATTTTCAAACTCTTTAAAGATAAAGAACACTATTTTATGCTAATCTGCTGCCTGACCCAGGCCTTAACATGCTTGAGAAAACACTTTAATGCGGGCTGTGTTGAGAGAGAAGAGATAATTTATTCAATTTAAACTGAATTCGTCAACCAACACTTTGAATGCGCGCTGTTTTGAGAGCAAAAAATTAACATATACAATTTACAAATTCCCTCATCAAAATATTTTGAATGCGCGCAGTATTGAGAGAGCTAGATGAGATAAATTATTCAATTTCCAATTATTCTGTCATCAAAATACTTTAATGCGGGCTGTGTTGAGAGAGAAGAGACAATTTATTCAATAGTCTTAGAAATTCCCTCATCAAAATATTTTGAATGCGCGATGCGAAGAGATAATTTATTTAATTTACAGTTATTCCGGCATCAAAACACTTTGAATGCGCGCTGTGTTGATCACGAATGGATATCTTTTTCAATTTAGAAATTCCCTCATCAAAATATTTTGAATGCGCGATGCAAAGAGATAATTTATTCAATTTACAGTTATTCCGGCATCAAAACACTTTGAATTCGGGCTGTGTTGAGAGCAAAGAGATAAAATATTTTCAGTCACCAAAATACTTTGGATGCACGCTGCATTGAGAGAGAAGAGATAAATTATTTAATTTACGATGAATTCCTCAACAAAACACTTTGAATGCGCGATGTGTTGAGAGTGAAGAAATTATTTATTCAATTTCTAATTATTCCGTCACCAAAATACTTTGAATGCGCGCTAAAAAGAAAGGAAAGTAGAAATTCATTCAATTTACATTTATTCAGTAACCAAAACACTTTGAATTCGCGCTGTGTTGAGAGTGAAGAGATAATTTATTCAATTTATAATTCTTCCGTTATGAAAACACTTTGAATGCGCGCGGTGTTGAGAGGAAAAAGTTCATTTATTTAATTAACATTATTTATTTAGTAATGCGCTCTGTGTTGAGAGCGAAAATATAATTTATTAAATTTACAAATATTCCAATTTCAAAAATTTTTGAATGCATGCGCGATGTGTTCAGATGACGGAATAATAGTAAATTGAATAAATTATCTCTTCGCTTACAACACAGCGCGCATTCAAAGTGTTTTGATAACGGAATAATTTGAAATTAAATAATCTCTTCTTTCTCAATATACAGCGCGCATTTAAAATATTTAGGTGACTGAATAATTATAAATTGAAAAATTCATTTCTTCTTTCTCATGACGGAATAATTGTAAATTGAATATTTTATTTCACCCTCAACACACCGCGCATTTAAAGTGTTTTTGTGACTAAATATATGTTAATTGAATAACTTTGATTAACTTTTTGCTCTCAACACAGCGCGCATTCAAAGTGTTTTGATGACGGAATAATTGTAAATTGAATAAATTATCTCTTCGCTCTCAACAGAACACGCATTCAAATTGTTTTGATGAGAGAAAAATTGTAATTGTTTGTGAAAAAAGGAGTGCGGTAACTATAAAATATTGGTTGCTCGGCCGATTATAAGTATTTAGGCGTCAAAAGAAACTTGAAACTATCCCTAGACATGCAATGAATTATTATTATTCTTTTGAAATAAGGTTAATGGCCGCGACGCATTTTGCGATCAAACAGCGAAGGTACGCCCATGCAATCCAGCCCCCTTAAATATTTTACACACATCGCTCAACTCAATACTTTTTAATGGATCAACGTTCATTGAATGTGCTAGACAAATTAAAAATGCAGACAAATTTAGATCTTCAACAATAACAAAAACTCCAACATTTCAGTATAAACGCAACGCCGAAATTAAACGAGTACATACGGTAAGCGACAGACCACAGGTTTGACAACATTTTGAATCACCCAGTCACTCCAGAGTCGTACTTTATAGAGGGATTTCACGGCAGACATGTTTGTGGTCAAAACAATAGAGATTTTCTCCAAAGAGAAAAGAAATCTTTTGTTATTCAAAAACTTTCTATTGTACTTGCGCTCAAACTTGGCTGCCATGAAATCTCTCTATAGTATTAGATACGGCACATGCCTAAGTGACACATGCAATAATAGATTTAATACACCTTTCCCGAATTCGCTTTAATTCCTTTCAATACGAGTTTCACCACGGAAGCTTCAATTTCAGCCTCGATTGTTAGCGTAATTCTAGGGGTAACTTACGCATGGAAAGGTGTTTTGGCTGTTTAATTGTAGCAGCTAAAAACGCGCAGACCTAGCATGTATACAATTTGTCTGCGCATGTCTGTGTTTTGGGCTTGAAATTCATTTGCATATCGAATGCAAGAAATTTTATGTTCACACGGAATATTTGGCTGGCTATCTCGTTCTTCAAAATCATGTTCAACTACCGAAATACTAAGACAACTGAAACATGAGCAGTCTACCTACCGCTAGTGCGTTGTGGATAATTATCCAAACTGAAGGCACTCCAGATGGGAAAATATCGCGCGTCAAAGTCAGTAGAAAGTTGTGAGAAGAACCAGAACTCCGCACTTTCGAGTAATATTGTGGGCGCAAAATTTATATGTAAGGTACGTTAAGCAATGGAAGCCATTAACAACAAGTTAGGCCGATAAGGGTATTTAAGACTCCATCGATCGTTTAATAATTAGCCATGTTTACTGGAATGTCGTACTTTTTCGCTCAAAATTCTTGCAATTCACTTTCAAAATTTGACATCTTAGGCTGCGCCCCCCAGCAAATTTATTTAGTAATTCGCTTTTTCCACGTTTCTTTCTTGCAAAACTGAGCTTTTTTAGTCCAAACTCGTGGTCCCTACATGTGATCCAAAGCATTTTTGTGAACGTGTTTCCAAGCACGTTGTTTGCATGCAAATTTCAGCGATGAATTTATTGCTCTTTTATAAAGTATAAAACGCTGCTTCATACGGCACAAACTGTATGCCTCACCATGTATAAAAATAGGTCATTAACTTCTAGATAAATGTTGCAGATTATAAAATATAGGCTAACGAATTTAGTCAATTTTAACAAGGCTTGAACCCGGCTGTAAACATTGCTTGAAATCACATGGAGGGACCAGGGGTTTCCAGCAAGAAAGCTCTGTTTTACAAGAACGAAGCATGGAAAAAGCGTATTATTAAATAATTTTGCTGGGGGGCGCTGTCAAAGATGTAAAATTTTCAGAATGAATTGCAAGAATTTTGCTCGAAAAAGTACGAGATTCCAGTAAACATGGCTAATTATTCAACAATTCAAAAATGAAGTCCAGAGTACTCTTATTGGATCCAATTCCAACAGTACCATGTTGGTAATGACATCCATTACTAAATTTACCTTATACATGAATTCAACGCCAACATTATAACTCGAAAGTGCGGAGTTCTGGTCCTTCTCACAACTTTCTACTGACTTTGACGCGTGATATTTTCCCATCTAGGGTGCCTTCGATCTGGATAGTTATCCACAGCGCACTAGCGGTAGGTAGACTGCTCATGTTTTAGTTGTCTTAGTATTTCGGTAGTTGAACATAATTTTGAAGAACGAGATAGCCAGCCAAATATTCCGTGTCAACATAAAATTTCTTGCATTCGCTATGCAAATGAATTTCAAGCCCAAAACACAGACATGCGCAGACAAATTGTATACATGCTCGCATACCTCACAAACTTGCTTTCAAATATGCTCAACACGTGATGTCATTTCTCAACCCCAAACATCAAGAATCATTTGAGTTTTAATATTTAAGATTCCTTTAACATTTAAACAAAATAGTTTCAAATACATTTGCGTAACAGGAAGCTACTCTAAAACGATTCTTTTAGAAGGGGTCTGGAATGTCATCATGCTTCAGGCTCTGACAACATTAATCGAACCGGGCCAGGTATTTGCGGTTCCACAATCCAATCTCATTTTACGTAAGCCTTAAAATCAGAAAGGTTCCACTCAAGAAAATTGGAATGGATAACGAGTTTCAAGTAAGCGAAAGCCGCGTACCCATCCAGATTTTAAGACGGGTTGAATTTAGAAACCGCTTCATGTAAACACAGTCTAACACACCTTCATCGTCTTGTGTTGACGTGAATACGTTTCTAAGAATGTTGTGTAAATCTCTTCCCTTAAACGTAACATTTCTACTGCCTTGCACCATAAATTGTGAGTGTTTACCAAGTTTAAACAAAATTGTCGTCGTAATTCTCTTACTGACCAAAGTCATATGGTTTTGCTCAAGACTGACTGTATTCATGACTGAAATCTGTATGTATTCATATACAAATAAAACTCTTACCACAGACTTTACATTCTTATGGTTTGGTACCAATGTGAATGTTTTCATGACGTTGGAGGTGCCCTTTTTGTGTAAATCTGTAACGACAGGTTTTACATTGATATGGTTTGGTGCCAGTGTGAATGTACTTATGACATTGAAGACTACTTTGCCGTGAAAATTTCTTACCACATGTTTTGCATTTATATGGCTTGGTGCCAGTGTGAATGTGTTCATGACGTTTTAGGTCCCCTTTTTGTGTACATCTGTAACCACAGGTTTTACATTCATATGGTTTGGTGCCGGTGTGAATGTACTCGTGACGTTTAAGATTACTTTGTGTTGTAAATTTCTTACGACACGTTGTGCATTGATATGGCTCAGTGCCAGTGTGAATGTACTTATGACATTGAAGACTACTTTGCCGTGAAAATTTCTTACCACATGTTTTGCATTTATATGGCTTGGTGCCAGTGTGAATGTGTTCATGACGTTTTAGGTCCCCTTTTTGTGTACATCTGTAACCACAGGTTTT
The DNA here is from genome assembly GCA_029948255.1 of Telmatactis stephensoni. Lineage (NCBI taxonomy): Eukaryota > Metazoa > Cnidaria > Anthozoa > Actiniaria > Isophelliidae > Telmatactis > Telmatactis stephensoni. The sequence goes on along the minus strand of JALIZF010001394.1, from coordinate 87,904 downwards.
ACATTCATATGGCTTGGTGCCAGTGTGAATGCGTTCATGACGTTGTAGGTCCCCTTTTTGTGTACATCTGTAACCACAGGTTTTACATTCATATGGTTTGGTGCCGGTGTGAATGTACTCGTGACGTTTAAGACTACTTTGTGTTGTAAATTTCTTACGACACGTTGTGCATTGATATGGCTTAGTGCCAGTGTGAATGTACTTATGAAGTTGAAGACTACTTTGCCGTGAAAATTTCTTACCACATGTTTTACATTCATATGGCTTGGTGCCAGTGTGAATGTTCTCGTGTTGTTTTAGGTTCCCTGCTTGTGTAAACCTCTTTGAACAGGTTTTACATTCATATGGTTTAGTCCCGGGGTGAATATCTTGATGACGTTTTAGGTCCCCTTTTCGTGTACATATGTAACCACAGGTTTTACATTCATATGGTTTGGTGCCAGTGTGAATGTACTCGTGACGTTTAAGGCTACTTTGCCTTGTAAATTTCTTATCACATGTTTTGCATCTATATGGCTTGATATCAGTGTGAATGCGTTCATGACGATCTAAATCCCTTTTCCATGTAAATCCTTACCCGCAGGTTCTGCTTTCATATGGCTTTCTGCAAGAGTAAGTGTTTTCATGTTGTTTCAGACTTCTTTGTTGTGTAAATATCTTCCCGCGGGTTTTACATTGATGCGGTTTCTCGTGGTTGTCAATTTTTCCATGAACTCTGAGGCGATTCTTTCTGGTCATTCTTTTGCCACAAGTCTTACTCTCATCTTTAGTACAAGCTGACTGATGGTCATTTACAAACTCATTATTATTTTCAGAACTGACACCAAGTGATTCAGAAGTGGGATATCCTCTATCACTGTTTACACAACTATCATCTAACATACTGCAGTCTCCTGTAACCTCAGTCATACCTTGGATTTCACTTTCACCATCAAATACTGGGATGTCACTTTGTCCTGATGCTGGTAACAAATTCTCAACCGCTTCCATTTGTGAGGTTTCCTTGTATGGGCTTTCATTCTCAACATCCTTTGACTGATTTGAACCACAGCCATAAAAGACTTCAGTCTCTGTAGTATCTCCTTGTGTGCACTCAGATGTATTATCTGCCACAAGTTGAGATTCATTTTCATAATCAAGTACTCCATTGCTCCTTTCTACTGATGTTGGTGGAGTATCCTCAACCATCTGTGAACTACAGCGGTTTTCAATGTTAAGACTGTTTGACTGTATCAAACCACCATCTACATGTACAGATAAACATCCATTTCTACATCCATAATCCTCAGTTTGTGTTCCCACACAGATAAGTAGTCGTCCATGAATAGGTGTTCCATCTTCATAGCCCTAAAACCAATAGTAGGTAATATATGTTAGTCTCAGTTTATAAGCTGCAGTGACACAAGAATGGCCAATCATAAATACGTTTTGCTCATTTGGACTACCTGTCAGGTGTTGGATAAATCCTTATTCTTATAAAACTAGACGCCTAATAGGCGTTCACTCGGGCTACACCTGTGTATAGTACTTGGAGAGAAATGGAGAACAGAAGTTGATGGAAACCAGTTTGACTTTTCACTGTCTTTTGATTGCAAAAATGCATGACAAGTACTCCCAGAGTAGAACACAAATTATATTGGGGAGAAAGTAGTTTGTACATAATTGTGCCACATCATGGTGGTTATTAATATACTGCTGGTCTTTTTATCATGCCAGACATATACAGTATACAGTCTGCTTTATTTTGTAAATGCCTACCAAATGATCCAATATGATCTATAGATAATACATTATAGCTCACACAATTTAAATTTCTATTCTGTACTTTTTTACTTTGATTTATGGAAACAAAACTTACAAACTGTGGCAGACTGTTTCGATGTCCAAGTTAAAATGATTTTGATATTGCTGTTGTATAATTGGTAGATTCTAGAAGTACCACAGTTACCTTTCTATGAAATCATTTCAGTTTCTTAACACAACTTTTCAATACATGTATTACCATGTTTTTAATATGGAGCAGATCAATGATTATAGCAGTAGTCAGTTGCTGATGCTTTATTTGAAGAAGTGTAATGTCATACAATATATGCTCATTACTGAACCATATATAGCTCCTCCATGCACATCAATCTGATACTACTACATACAGTAATATCTTCAATTCAATCCACTTTCTCTTGTTTCTGTGAACATGGTTGCACAAAGCTTCTACAAATTTGTGGTTGAGTATCACTTTTCATTGATTGAAAATATCATTTTGTACATTATAAAATTATTCTTCAATTGTTGCTAGTATAAGGTCTCATAAACATTACTATCATTTCCATGGTTATCCATCACTATATTTTTATCTGCTAACATTGAGCATGATTGACAGTATTAAAGTGCATTCAATATAATCATGACATTGTACAAAATACAGATTGCACTAAATATTTATAAGTTAATAATAAAAAATCATTTGTTTTCCATTGTTTATTTGGTGTAATTTTGCACCATTTACTAATTCCTGTTTCCTGGCTTAATTATTGAATGCACCCTAGTCACCTTATTACACAAAGGCAAGAATTTCCTAGTCTTTCTAGTTAAAATAAACATTGTAGATATTGTTAGTTAATTAGTTCGTTTTTAACACGGCTCTCAGGAAGAGCATGAATGTAGACACCGTGTAAGCAAATATTATGTGCAAGCAGTGGTGAAATATTATTAATTTAAACAAACTACTGATATATATAAAAAGACAATATCTCCGTGTCTTACATGTCTGTCCTCAAGTGAAGTTCGCTACCACAGATCGATCTGTCTCGTGTTCTTGGACGATCAATACATTATAAGTTGATTACAACAGCTGGTAAGAAGGTCATCACTAAATTCGAGAATTCGATATTAACGATTAAAGCAAAGTATCTTGAGATTAAAAGCCAATAGTTCGAAAAATCTGAAACTAATTCCGATTGATAGCGTCCGCCATTTTGTTCTCGATCTCTCGCGACCACAGGACCGGAAGCCTCGTGGTCAACAGTGTACCCCAAAGACTTCTGGGTAATTTGCCGATTTGCGACGTTGATAGATTGATAGACCGAAAAGGTAAACCTAAACTCGAGCTACCACAGGTAGCCCGAGTAATAATGTATTTGCTGGGTTGCGATTTATCCAATTGAGAGCTAGCACTATCTACTGGATTCAGGAGATGGAGACACATAATAATTAAGTCATGTGCTGCGATAAACAATATACCCCCAGAATTCATGTGATTGTCCTATTAGGGCTATAAGAAGTTAATCATTAAGCTTAGTTATTTGGTGTGAATAGGGATATCACACCTTAGTCTTTTTTGTACAGACTTCTCTGCAGACATCGCCTGAAATTTTCCTTTATAAGTACATTGTACAAACATTATACTTGGTCAATGTATAACCAGTGGCTTCCCCCATGGGTTTTCCCTGGGGACCCTGGCACACTTTTTGAAATACTTTTAGAAACAATTATTATTAATAAAAAGCTGTGGGTATAGAGTATAGAAATTCTTACAAATCCCCATAGTCAGTCATCAATCAAATTTACAACAAAACACAACTTCATGGCATGGCATATATTGACAAATATTTGTTCAAAGCAATTCATGAAAGCAGGTTTTCATTTTTCTGTTGGGTTTCCCGGCACTGCAAAGTTCTAGCATACTTTTATATAAATGAGGGTAAAAAAGGGAAGAACATAAAACATATGGAAATAGTCTAAAGTGTGACCATTAATCCCATTCAAGGTATTACAAATCCCTAGGATCTGTTCTCTGACTGTATTTTTTTTCTGTCAACAAAATTGATGATTCCCCATTTTCTTTGGCAAGAAACATAAAGCACATCTTGATAAATCCACTTATAATGTTTGCCATGGGGGTTAACCCCTGATGGAAGCCACTGATTGCTGCATAATTTAATATCTTATGATAGGACAACATATTTCATAATAATATAATACCTACATCAGACCTGTCTGGCCATCTGTGTTCTGCAGTCACTTTGTTGTAATAAAACAGTAGCTGTCCTGACTTACAGAAGAACTCCATCCAATCTGTATCCATTGTTGATGACTCCATATAGGATTGCTGAAACACAACAGAGATGTTATATTGGATTGGGATTTTGCAGTTATAAATATTTCTTATTATACTTATATTCAAAACCGAAAGGTTATCAAATCCACATTTCATGGCCACAAGATCACACAATGTACATGTATGTTGTGGTTTGATGCAGCCATCATTATATTTGTTTATCAATTTGGAAAAATAGACCAAGAAAATCAACCTGGTTTTAAAAATTTTCAAACCAAGAGTACTGTAATTTCAAACCACAAAATGTACATGAATCTCTAACTAGAGATTTCAAATTGCATAGAGCATAACATTACTTCTGTGCATATATATATAGTGAGTTGCCATTTCAAAAATATTATCTTGTCCACTAGAGGGTTGTTCCAGATATTATATTTGGGGGTTCATCTGAGATACAAAATAGGGATCATTTCAGAAGCTGATCACCCTAAATAGTAAGCTTAAATATGATATGGAAGAGCGGTTTTTATATGACAAGGAAACAGTACGGCTTGCATAGACATAATTTTCGAATGCTTTTTTGAAATACTCTTACGGTACTGACGTATACGTGTACGCTCTGAAAGATAAAAACAAACCGTATTGCTTTATAAATGAAAACGTGTTTCTCTATTAATATAGCATCTAAACAACAAATAGCTGTGAACGTAGACATGAGATCCGCATTACAGCGTACGCGTATCAACCTAGAGGATTTGCATTTGTATAAAGAGTTCACTGCAACTAACCTAAAGTTTGGCGCCAATGAACGGCTCAATTGGTTTACAGTTTGACTGGTTTTCATTGAAAAACAATCACTGTTCAACGATTACAACCTCTAGATTATTCCATGTTATCTCTTGGATACTTTTAGGCAATAAAATTACCTTTTTCTACAAAAATCTTCTCCACTTCGAGTAAGAAAGTCACCAGTTCGATCGATGGAAAAGCTCACCGCTGACCACCGAAAGGAACACACCACAGGAAGCCCACATTAATTCACATCCATTCATTTATCTCATCCAATCACAGTGCGCATTCAAAGTGGTTTGATTACGAAATAATTGAAAATTGAATAAATTATCCCTTCACTCTCAACACAGTGCACTTAAAGTGTTTTTATCAGCAAATAATTGTAAATTTCATTAATTATCTCTGTGTTCAAAACACAGCGCGAGTTTTGGTGACGGAATAACTGCAAACTAATGAAATTATCTGATCACTCTGAACATGGCGCGCATTCAAAGTGTTTTCATGACGGAATAATTTTAAATTGAATAAATTACCTCTTGGCTCTCGACAGAGCTCGCATTCAAAGTGTTTTGATGACGGAATAACTGTAAATATAATAAATTTACTCTTCTCTCTCAACACAGCGCGCATTCCGAAAGTTGTTTGATGACGGAATGATTGTAAATTGAATAAATTAACTCTTCACTCTCAAAGTAGAAATCATTCAAAGTTTTTGATGAGGGAATTATTGTAAATTGAATACATTACTTCTTATCTTTCATTAGACCGCGCATTACAAATGTTTTCATGACGGAAGAATTAATTTGTAAATTGAATAAATTATCTCTTTGCTCTCGACACAGCTCGCATTCAAAGTGTTCTGTAGACGGAATTATTGTAAATTGAATAGATTTTCTCTTTCCTCTCACCACAGCGCTCATTCAAAGTGTCTTGATGACGGAATAATTGTAAATTGAATAAGATATCTTTTCGTTCTCAACAAATCGCGGATTCAAAGTGTTTTGATGGATGAATAATTGTAAATTGAATAAATTATCTTTTTGCTCTCAACACAGCGCGCATTCAAAGTGTTTTGGTGACATAATAATAGTAAAGTGATTAATTTATTTCTTCGCTCTCAACAGAGCACGCATTCACTGAATTGTGTTTTGACGCGAAAAATTAATTGTAATTGTTTGTTGCTTTGCGATCATATGCATTTAGACATTAAAAGAAACTTGAAACTATCCCTAGACTTGCTCTGTTTTTTTTTTTTTTTTGAAATTAGATTATTGACCGCGACGCATTTTGCGCTCAAACAGCGGATGTTCGCCTTAAACAAAACCCAGTCGAGGCATTTTAATATTTTACACACAACTCTCAATTTAATACTTTTTAATGGATCAAAGTTCATTGAATTGTCTAGACAAATTAAAAATGCAGACCAATTTAGATCTGCAAGAATAACAAAAACTCCAACATTTCAGGTATATACATCCTTTAGCGTTGTTATCAAATCATCAATATTTAGAGCATTGTGAGATATTTAAACAGAAACTATAAATATATTCCAACAACACAACTGTAAAACATGCAGTATGTTCTGTAGCACCAAGGGTTCATATAACAGTGTCAGTATATATTACAGCTTTAGACAAGAGACCATAATACTAAGAGAGCGAAGCTCAGTATTGATGTCTGTGCCATGTTCGTGGCGGCTAAGGCTATTTTTAGTAACTTCGCCATCGCGCGCGCAAGGCTCTTAAACAATAGAATTCAAACAGTCCCGTCCGCGCGCATGTCAAAAATCAAGTTCTATTGGTTGAGGGACTTGCGCGCGCGATGGCGAAGTTACTAAAAATAGCCTTAGCCGCCACGAACATGGCACAGACATCAATACTGAGCTTCGCTCTCTTAGTATTATGGTCTCTTGCTTTAGATCAACTTCTCTTGCTTTGTGAGATCAATGAAAAGGTACAGGTGATATTCACAATCAGTGTACATACGTGTCATTCACAGAGGAAAAGATTCTCCAGTTGTAACTGTCAAGACTTTCAAGTTTTCCTTTCGATGTTAGTAAGTAAGTTGGTATAAGCTTTTCATTCATTCTACATTGATAATGTCATCAAATCATTATTTAGCTTTGTCAATACTTTGCTACAGATTTCTGTCAATGCAGTTGTTACAATAGTCAGAACGTTTAGAACTCCATGTTGCGTAAAGCGACCCGTAATTTTTTCAGCAACGGTTAGGTTTTTCATCTTTTCTGATCCGTCCATCATCCTTGGGGACAGACTTTATTTGAATAATGCTCATGTGGGTTTTAATGCAATCACCACAAAAATGGCAAAATTAAAAAACAGGTAAAGGACCTTGTTTAACGTCGGTAGTTCCTTTAGCTGAGCTAATCTAAATTGAATAATTAATCTTTTCACTAAAACCACAGCGCGCATTCAAAGTATTTTGATGATGGAATAGTTGTAAATTGAATAAAATTATCCTTCTGCTCTCAACACAGCGCGCATTTTTAACATGTATTTTCATGACGGAATAATAATAAATTAATTAATTAAATAAATAAATTAGGAGTAGCTCATCACTCTTCCTTCCAGCTAAGTGCTGAATTACGAAGGGCGCAGCTCAACGTGATCGAGTCGAAGGTTTACAAAGGCGCTTTCATTACGAGACAATTGAACAATCACACATTTACATAAAAATTGACATACACATACACGTAGCAGCCACCATACGATCCACGTCTGATCACGGAGCACAGCTTAGATTGAAACTAGTTCGTTTTTACTGAGGGAGGAAAAAACGGAGAACCCGGAGAAAAAACCCTCGAAGCAAGGGAGTGAACGAACAAGAAACGCAAGCCACATGTGATGCCCCGTCCGGGGATCGAACGAGGGACCACAGCGGTGACAGACCGCGCGCGGCGCTCTCACCGCTCGGCCACCCTTGCTTCCCTTAATCAATAATGGAATTAATTATTTTTTTGCTCTCAACATAGCGCGCATTCAAAGTGTATTGATGACAGAATATTTGTAAATTGAATAAATTATCTTTTTGCTTTCAACACAGCGCGCATTCAAAGTGTTTTGATGACGGAATAATTGTTCATTGAATAAATTATCTCTTCAATCTCAACACAGCGCGCATTCGAAGTGTTTTAATTGATGACAGAATAATTGTAAATTGAATAAATTATCCTTCTGCTCTCAACATAGCGCGGATTTCTAAAATGTATTATAATCAATGAAATTATTATTTTTTGCTCTCAACACAGCGCGCATTCAAGGTGTTTTGATGACGGAATAATTGTCAATTGAATAAATTATATATTCGCTCTCAACACAGAGCTTATTCAAAGTATTTTGATGACCGAATAATTGTAAATTGAATAAATTATCTCTTTACTCTAAACAGATTAAAGCATGCGTTCAAAGCGTTTTGATGACAGAATAACCGTAAATTGAATAAATTATCTCTTCGACCGTTCGCAAAACGGCGCGCATTCAAAATGTTTTGATGACGGAATTTAAATTTAATAAATTATTTCTTCGCTCTCAACACAACGCGAATTCAAAATGTTTTAATAAGGGAATATTCGTAAATTGAATAAATTATTATGTCTTCAATCTTTAAAAAGCGCGAATCAAAGCGTTTTCTGGACCGAATAAATATAAGTTGAATAAATTTTTTTTTTCCTTTCAACACAGCGCGCATTCAAAGTGTTTTAATTGATGACAGAATAATTGTAAATTGAATAAATTACCTCTTCAATCTGAATACAGCGCGCATTCAAAGTGTTTTAATTGATGACAGAATAATTGTAAATGGAATGAATTATCTGTTCCTTCAAAATAAAGCGTGCGTTCAAAGCGTTTTGATGACGGAATAATTGTCAATTGAATAAATTGTCTCTTCACTCTCAACAAAGCGTGCATTCAAAGTGTTTTGATGAAGGAATTATTGAAAATGGAACATTTATCTCTTCGGTCTCAAAACATCGCGCATTCAAAGTGTTTTGTTCAGGGAATAATTGTATATTGAATAAATTATCTCTTCACACTCAACAAAGCCCGCATTCAAATTGTGTTTTGATGAGAGAAAAATTGTTTGTGAAAAAAGGAGTGCGGTAACTATAAAATATTGGTTGCATAAGTATTTAGGCGTCAGAAGAAACTTGAAACCATCCATAGACTTGCTATGAATTTTGTGTTTTTGAAATTAGGTTATTGGCTGCGACGCATTTTGCGATCAAACAGCGGTGTGCCTCAAACAAAACCCAGTCGAGCCGTTTAAGGACGGTGCCTACTATTGTCAGCGCACACTGCGTTCTGCGCATGGCCCTTCGTAGTAAAAACATCGTAAAAACAAAGCAGTTTTGCGATATTTGGATAAATAAAACTGACTTGCTCGTAGAAAAAACACTTGACTGTTCCTGTAGTAGAATTAAATTCAGTATTGATGAATAAAACTCGCTTAAAAACCACTGTTTTGATCACAAGGACTAGATTTGCCTATTGGCCGCCATCTTGGAAATGTCCCATAACGCTTTGTAAAATCTGTCTATACACTGTATGGAGGGCTAGGGATTCCATCGTATTTCGTGCGGTTTTTTTTATCGGTAAATAACTACTTAAATCGCCTGGATACCCCTCTTTTTTCCTTTTGTAAATTATAAAACAAAGAAAATTCTAGAATTATATAAGCTTTTTATAAATTTATAATTGAAGAATGATAAAAAATATCACATATTATATTTAGCAATCATAGACTAGAACATCCTAAAACCAAGTAAATATTTTTTAAAAAACATTGTGTTCTTTGTTTTCGCGGTTTCATCGTATTGCCCTACCAGAGAATTATGCTTAGAGTGTTTTAGGAAAAAAAGTTTGAATATTATTGGAAGTATAGAGGGTTTTTTAATTTTTTTTCTTTGGGTCGTCAAAAATGCATTTTCCGCAACATTTGATGACGTATAACTCATTAAAATATAAAATGCGTGGTGACCCCCAATTTTTTTCTTGGATTCTAACAGCCTACAATGGGTTCTTTCACACCCATATAGATTTTAGAGAAAATAATTACTTTCACATTAGTGGCCACCGTCCTTAAATATTTGATATACATCGCTCAACTCAATACTTTTTAATGGATCAGCGTTCATTGAATTTGCTAGACAAATTAAAAATGCAGACCACTTTAGATCTTCAACAACAACAAAAACTCCAACATTTCAATATATACATCCTTTTTGCGTTTTTATCAAATCATCAATATTCTGGAGTTACGTTTCAACCAATGTGAGATATTTAAACAGAAACTAAATATATTCCAACAACACAACTGTAAAACATGCAGTATGTTCTGAAGCACCAAGGGTTCATGTAACAGTGTCAGTATATATTACAACTTCAGGTCAACTTCTCTTGCTTTGTGAGATCAATGAAAAGGTACAGGTGATATTCACAATCAGTGTGCATACATGTCATTCACAGTGGAAAAGATTGTCCAGTTGTAACTGTCAAGACTTTCAAGTTTATCACTTATTCTACATTGATGATCTTTGATAAGCTTTGCTACAGATATTTTCAATGCAGCTGTTACAAGTTTTGGGTTCAAAATTCTTAGCTTCGACAACCTTTGTTATCAGTGCCGTATTTAACAGTTTAAGCGCTGTCCCTGATTAAACACCGCCTTCGAATAAGCGCCGCATTTATTCACACCATGCGGCCCTCAATGAAAGCACTATCAGAATATCACCTTGAATAACCAGCTAAACAAGTATGGTACAACTCAACGTTTAAAGCCTCATACTTCACACAGAAACAGGCAAACAAAATTCCATGATATTCCACGTCTTCTTCATGACTTCTGGTGCAGTTCCATTGCCGGATTTCATATCGTGAGAGCCTGGGTACGAGTCCCTGAATATCGCGCCAATCAACACATATTCGGAAAAAGCATATCAAGTTTAACAATATTCTAAAGTTTGGTGTTAATCGGTTTAATATTGAACGAGTAACAGCCATTCAAAAACCGAAAAAATTACAAACAAATGTATGGGAATCCGGACACTTGCTGTCATTTGTCCGGATTCCATCCATTTCCTTGTAATTTTTTCGGTTTTGTAGTGGCTGTATCTCGCTCAATATTGAACCGATTAACACCAAACTTTAGAATACTGTTAAGCTTGATATGCTCTTTCCGAGTATGTGGGTCTTGTGTTGATTGGCGCGATATTCAGGGACTCGTAACCAGGCTCTCACGATATGAAATCCGGCAATGATCAGTTGTCACTCATCACCAAGAGTGACGTGAAAATTCAAAATGTCCTCAGTTCTAACCCCAAACTAAAAACACTTTTGGCAAAAATCTTAAATTAATTCCACGATGTTTCATGACCTAAGTATTTTTTTCCTTATATTTCATGACTTTTTCAGGCCTGGAATAATAATTTTATATTCCAGGAATTTCCATAACGTTCCACGACTGTATGATCCCTGAGTTTGTAATACTAAGAAGTTTGAACTTTTGAAACACGTATATTTTGTTGTTAACTTTTGCTTATCGTATCAAGTCATTTCTGAAGATTATAATTTTTTAATAAACACAGCCGTCGAATTAACGCCAACCCCGACTGTATTAGTGACGTAATTGTAATAGACCTTTTTGCCGTAACTATTTTCCAACTTCGTGCATCTTAAAAGAACTGCATCGCAGACTGTGCGGAAAGTGAACTTCTTTTGTTTGAAATAAAACTTCACTTTGCCTTCCAATGAAGAACGCATAAAAATAAGGCTCCGAGCAGCAGAACTTGGAGTTACATTAATGTCTTCTGGATTGGAAGACAAAAGGAAATTTCATTTCAAACAAAAGAAGTTCACATTCGGCACATTCTACGATGCAGTTCGTTTCAATATGCCCGAAGATGGAAAATAGTGTTACGGCATAAAGCCTGGTTTTCACTAGCGACATAAGCATAAGCAACATACGCAGACTCAGTATTGTATTTATCACATAGGTGTAAAAAAAGACCAGCACTGCTAATGAGCATTGCCTTAAGGCGCTGTTACACTGTGCAATTTTTTTTCCAGCAACTTGTCTCGCAACGGCGTTTCAAAACAAGTTGCAGAGAAAATTATGGCGCTGTTACACTGTGCAATTTTCCCAGCAACTTGTCTCGCAACGGCGTTGCAAAACAAGTTGCAGAGAAAATTATGGCGCTGCTACACTGTGCAATTTTCCCCAGCAACTGGCCAAAAATATTGCAAGTTGCTAGGGAAAATTGCACAGTGTAACAGCGCCATAATTTTCTCTGCAACTTGTTTTGAAACGCCGTTGCGAGACAAGTTGCTGGGAAAATTGCACAGTGTAACAGCGCCTTTACTGAGTCTGTGTTTGTTGATTATGCTTATTGTCACTAGTGAAAACTAGCCCTAAAAGTCTAATACAAAAAATTAATAAACGCAACGGAATTAAACGAGTATATACGGTAAGCGACAGACCAGAGGTTAAACAACATTCTGAATCACCCAAAGTCACTCCAGAGTCGTCCTCTATAAAGGGATTTCACGGCAGACAAGTTTGAGGTCAAAACAATAGAGATTTTCTCCCAAGAGAAAGGATGTCTTTTGTTATTCAAAAACTTTCTATAGTACTTGCCCACATAAAAGGCTACCATATTCCTCTATAGTATTAGGTACGGCACATGACTGAAGTGACGTATGCAATAATAGATTTAATACGCCTTTCCCGAATTCGCTTCAACTGCTTTCAATACCAGATTAACCATGGAAGCTTCAATTCCAGCCTCGATTCTAGGGGTAACTTACGTATGGAAAGGTGTATTGGCTGTGTAATTGTAGCAGTTAAGAATGCGCAGACCTCACAAATTTGCTTTCAAATATGGTGAACGCATGACGTCATTTCTCAACCCCCACCATCAAGAATCGTTTCAGTTTTAATATTTAAGATTTCTTTAACATTTAAACAAAATAGTTTCAAATACATTTGTGTAACAGCAATTGCAAGCTACTCTAAAACGATTCTTTTAGAAGGGGTCTGGAATGTCAACATGCTTCAGGCTCTGAAAACATTAATCGCACCGGGCCAGGTATTTGCGGCTCCACAATCTAGCCTCGTTTTTCGTAAGCCTTAAAATCGGAAAGGTTCCACTCAAGAAAAGTGGAAGGGATAACTGGTTCCAAGTAAGCGAAAGCCGCGTACCAATCTACATTTTAAGACGAGATCAATTTAGAACCGGCTTTGTGTAAAACACAGTCTAACACACTTTCATCGTCTTGTGTTGACATGAATACGTTTCTAAGATTGTTCTGTAAATCTCTTCCCTTAGGCGTAACATTTTTACTGCGTTGCACCATAAATTGTGAGTGTTTACGAAGTTTAAAGATAATTTTGTCGTAGTTCTCTTACTGACCAGTCATAGGGTTTTGCTCCAGAGTGAATGTATCCATGACTTTTAAATCTGGATTTACGAATAAAATCCTTACCACAGATTTAACATTCATATGCCTTGGTACCATTGTGAATGTATTCATGACGTTTTAGGTTCCCTTTTTGTTTAAATCTGTAACCACAGGTTTTACATTGATATGGTTTGATGCCAGTGTGAATATTTTCATGACGTTTTAATACGCTTTTCACTGAAAACCTTTTGCAACAGGTTTTACATTCATATGGTTTGGTGCCGGTGTGAATGTTTTCATGATTTTTAAGATCTCTTTGCCATGTAAATTTCTTACCACATGTTTTGCATTCATATGGTTTGGTGCCAATGTGAATGTATATGTACTCGTGACGTTTAAGATTACCTTGGCATGTAAATTTCTTACCACATGTTTTGCATTGATATGGTTTGGTGCCAGTGTGAATGTTTTCATGATTTTTAAGATCTCTTTGCCATGTAAATTTCTTACCACATTTTTTGCATTCATATGGTTTGGTCCCGGTATGAATGTACTCGTGACGTTTAAGATTACTTTGCCGTGTAAATTTCTTACCACATGTTTTGCATTGATATGGTTTGGTGCCAGTGTGAATGTTCTCGTGTTGTTTTAGGTGCCCTTTTCGTGTACATATGTAACCACAGGTTTTACATTGATATTGTTTGGTGCCAGTGTGAATATTTTCATGACGTTTTAATACGCTTTTCACTGAAAACCTTTTGCAACAGGTTTTACATTCATATGGTTTGGTGCCGGTGTGAATGTTTTCATGATTTTTAAGATCTCTTTGCCATGTAAATTTCTTACCAAATGTTTTGCATTCATATGGTTTGGTGCCGGTGTGAATGTACTCGTGACGTTTAAGATTACCTTGCCATGTAAATTTCTTACCACATGTTTTGCATTGATATGGTTTGGTGCCAGTGTGAATGTTTTCATGATTTTTAAGATCTCTTTGCCATGTAAATTTCTTACCACATTTTTTGCATTCATATGGTTTGGTGCCAATGTGAATGTACTCGTGACGTTTAAGGCTACTTTGCCGTGTAAATTTCTTACCACATGTTTTGCATGCATATGATTTGGTGCAAGTCTGAATGCGTTTATGACGATCTAAATCCCTTTTCCGTGTAAATCCTTTCCCGCAGGTTCTGCTTTCATATGGCTTTCTGCAAGAGTGAGTGTTTTCGTGATGTTTCAGACTTCTTTGCTGTGCAAATATCTTCCCGCGGATTTTATATTGATGCGGTTTCTCGTGGTTGTCAATTTTTCCATTAACTCTAAGGCGATTCTTTCTTGTCAATCTTTTGTCACAAGTCTTACTCTCGTCTTCAGTACAAGCTGACTGACCGTCATTTACAAACTCATTATTATTTTCAGAACTGACAGCAAGTGATTCAGAAGTGGGAAATCCTCTATCACTGTATACACAACTATCATCTAACATACTGCAGTCTCCTGTAACCTCAGTCATACCTTGGATTTCACTTTCACCATCAAATACTGGGATGTCACTTTGTCCTGATGCTGGTAACAAATTCTCAACCGCTTCTATTGGTGAGGTTTCCTTGTATGGGCTTTCATTCTCAACATCCTTTGACTGATTTGAACCACAGCCATAAAATATTTCAGTCTCTGTAGTATCTCCTTGTGTGCACTCAGATGTATTATCTGCCACAAGTTGAGATTCATTTTCATAATCAAGTATTCCATTGCTCCTTTCTACCGACGTTGGTGGAGTATCCTCAACCATCTGCAAGCTACAGTGGTTTTCATTGTCAAAACTGTTTGACTGTATCAAACCACCATCTACATGTACAGACAAACATCCATTACTACATCCATAATCCTCAGTTTGTGTTCCCACACAGACAAGTAGCCGTCCATAAATAGGTGTTCCATCTTCATAGCCCTAAAACCAATAGTAGGTAATATATGTTAGTCTTAGTTTATAAGCTGCTGTGACACAAGAATGGCCTACCATTAATACTTTCTGCTCATTTGGACTACCTGTAAGGTGTTAGATAAACCCTTATACAGCAACTGAAATGATAGCATTATCTAATAAAATAATATATTTGCTGAATTGGGATTTATCCAATTAAGAGCTAGCACTATCCAATGGATTCAGGAGATGGAGACACATAATAATTAAGACATGTGCTGCGATAAACTAATATATCTTCCAAAAGTCGTGTGATTGTCCTGTTGGGGCTATAAGAAGTTATTAATCATTAAGCTTGTTTAGTCTGAATAGGAGTACTCTATCAGATTTTAGTCTTTTTTGTACAGACCTCTCTGCAGACATCGCCTGGAATTTTCCCTTATAAGTACATTGTACAAACAATATACTTGGTCAATGTATAACCAGTGGCTTCCCCCATGGGTTTTCCCTGGGGACCCTGGCACACTTTTTGAAATGCTTTTAGAAACAATTATTATCAAACAGCCATAGGTATCATGTAAAGATTTTTTTACAAATCCCACATCCTATCAACATGCAGTCATCAATCAAATTTTCAACAAAATACATCTTCATGGCATGGCATATATTGACAAATTGTTGAAAACAATTCTAATCATGAAATCAGGTTTTCATTTTTCTGTTGGGGTTCCTGGCACTGCAAAAGTTCTAGCATACTTTTATATAAATGAGGGTAAAAAAAAGTGAACATGGAACATCTGGGAATAGTCTAAAGTGTGACAGTTAATCCCATTCAAGGTATTACAAATCCCTAGGATCTGTTCTCCTGGCTCTATTTTTTTCTGTCAACAAAATTGATGATTCCCCCATTCCCTTGGGCAAGATACATAAAGCACATCTTGATAAATCCACTTGTATACTAATGTGTGCCCTGGGGGTTGACCCCTGATGGAAGCCACTGATTGCTGCATAATAATTTCTTATGTTTGGACAAAATATTTCAAAAGAATATAATACCTACATTAGACCTGTCTGGCCATATGTGTTCTGTAGTCACTTTGTTGTAATAAAACAGTAGCTGTCCTGACTTACAGAAGAACTCCATCCAATCTGTATCCACTTTTGATGACTCCATGCTTTGCTGAAACACAACAGAGCTGTCAGTATTGGATGCAGATCCTGCAAATTATAAATATTTTTGTGCTTACATATTCAAAACTGAAAGGTTATCAATCCACATTTCATGACCACAAGAAGATCACACAATGTACTGTATGTTGTGGTTTGGTGCAGCCATCATTATATTTGTTTATCAATTTGGAAAAATAGACCAAGAAAATCAACCTGGTTTTAAAAATTTTCAAACCAAGAGTACTGTAATTTCAAACCACAAAATGTACATGAATCTCTAGCTAGAGATTTCAAATTGCATAGAGCATAATATTACTTCTGTGTGTAGTGAGTTGCCATTTTAAAATTATCTTGTCTACTAGGGGGTTGTTCCAGAAATTATTTGAGGATCATCTGGGATATAATAGGTCATAATAATGCACTAATTAACAGGTCATTTCAACACTATCTGGATCTAGATCTTCAGAATAGTTTTGAGCATTGGATGGGAAGAGGTTGCCATCCAACATGTTTTTCCAGATGAATCTTAAGAAAATATCCAATCTTAAATGTACTGTCATTTCTAGTGTATTACATCTTATGAGTGGATACTTTGCACTTTTACTAATTGAGGTGCTCTTTCTATTTCTGGTATTCATTTTGATGGTGCCACTTTATTTAGGGGAGACAAGGTCACATAACCTGTTAGTGCATATGGTCTCTTGGGATCATTTGGGAGCCAATCTCCTTAGTATGAAGCTTTAGTATGATACAGTAAAAGATAAAGAAAACAAACAATGTTTCTCTGTAAAATAATCTAAGAAAAAAAAACCCCGGCTTTTGTTTATATAGACATCAGATCTGAGTAGAGTGCACGCCATAAATCTGTGGAATAAATACCACTTATTAGATATTTTCTTGTGTATAACTGGCGGATATTTTACGAGTCGTGTATGTATTTTGTCAAGCCTTTAGGCGAGGCAAAATGTGAGCAATGAGTAAAATGTCAGCCCATAATACACAAGAAAATATCTAATAAAGGATTTTTTATACATTGCTTTTTCACTTGGTTTTTTACAGTACTTTTATGATTAAAATAGTCCTTTTTGAAAACCAAAGTGTGCATGCTTCAAACAGGTTTGAAGCCTTGATGTAATATCTGGATAGGGATGAAAACACAAACCGGATGTCTAAACAGTCCTTTTTGCAAACCAGCATGCATGGGAAAAGGAAACCGGCTTCAAGCCTTGACGTCATACAGGACGGAACACAAAAATTGGATTTCAAGAGGGTATTACCATCCCATATTGGTCCTCAAATGATACCTTATTTGGTAAATTTACGTCACAGTTGTATAATGATATGCATTGTCTTATATTGCACTTTTATGTACTATTTGATATAACTGAAGCAGAACAGTGCAAATAACAATAGCAAGGTATCTAGTGATCTTTGTCTTTCTTTAAAGAAATGGTTCACGCTTAGCGTGCGTCCATCGTGAAATGGATGCACTTGGGAGGTTGCCTAAGCACTCAAGAAGCTAGAGTCACACTCGGCTAGCGCCTCTGCGACTCTTGCGCTTCTTTCGTGCTTAGCAACCTCCCGCGTGCATCCATTTCACGATGGACGCACGCTAAGCGTGAACCATTTCTTTTATAACATAGCCACAATATTAAAACGCGAATTTGTTGATCAAATACAAAATTCTCACCACACTCCACAATTGACAAAGCGCGCGAAAACAAAGTGCCGGCTTTGTGATTGCTCGCGGCGACAACAACTGCCTTTAGTTCTTTCACTAGCGAGTTTCTACTCGAAAATATACCAGAAAATATCATTTAAACCTTATGGTACTAGTATTACAAAGGTTTGTACTTGGACTCGATCACTCAAGACTTCACAATATCGACGAAAAAGACATAATTACATCGAATCAGTAGTTTGGAAATTGAATACTCGGATCAGTGTTGTGAGCCGTGTTGTCATTTGTTCAAAACTAGAAGCTGATCCTGAACTACAAGAAAAACTATTTTGTTAAACCGGAGGCTAGAAGAATGGAAAGATAACATCTAGAGAAAAACTACACAGGCTTTTGGATATTTTTTGTCTTCAACTTTCGATGGTTTGTGCTTCTTGACACTTTAGTTTCTGAAATTCCACGAGTGGAAGAAAACTGAGTAGAGCGACAAGTAAGCTTATTTCGTCGAAGCTTACAAATATTGGATCAACATCATTAGCTTGTGGAAGAATTTTGTTCACTGGTCAAATATTCAAGCATTGTTGAGTGGAATGGAGGAATCCTTTGAAGGTAGATTTACTGTAATTTTCTATATTTTTGATGTAGCTTCGGTAACCGGTCTCATTCAAATTTTGATCGAACTTGTGAGATTATGTTAATTATGCTTTTCTGGATTTACCTTCTCCTTCAGCATACCAAACTATTTGTCAATAAAAGACAATCAACGAAAAAAGAAAAAACTGTGTTTTTGTTTCACAATAAAGCTCACGCCGTAAGATTTTGAATAGTTTTTGTGAAGCTTACAACTTCACATTTTCTACTAGAGAGCTTACTGACAAGTCTTGCTAAAGTTCAATGTGTTTTATCTATTTATATTTCTCTAGAAGTACATAAAATTTAGTCTGGCTGCTTTTAGACGTTTACACTGACCAAACACTAGTTTTTTTTTGTATCCGTTCCAAGTTTTTCCGAAAGCATTTATTCAAAATAGCTTGATGTACAAAACACTTTTAATTCTAGCTGCTCGAAAAATCACCTGAGGTTAAAACAACTTATTGTCATGGCATTGGTTACTTGAATGAAGGTTTTTCAAGTTTTGTTTTTGAGTTTTTGTGAGCTTTCGCCGTCTAAAGTAATGAAAAAACTAAAACATTTTTTCAAGAAAAGAGAAAATCTGACATGAGCGTGCGTCCATCGTGAAATGGTTCATGGTAAATTAGACAATCAGAGCGCGCGCTTTATTGTAGCTATGTTATAATGTGTAGTTTAGGGTGATTTTCATTTGACCGTGTTCGCAGTAGACTCTAGACACATTGTTTTCTTTTGTTTCTTATCAACTACCACAAGCTAAATAGTCATTTTTCTTTCATCGTCAAATGAAAATCACCTTATGCCCGATAGAATTCTTAGTTATCGGATAGAGTGATTTTCATCAGACTGCAAAATAATTACTAAGCTAATACACACCAGCTATTAGATCCCAATTCCATTGTTTCCTTTCGTCAAATTTTGACTGCTAATACATGCACTAATAGCTACAGTAGTTAGTATTTCAAAGTCCGATGAAAATCACTCTAACAAAATCGTTGATAACTAAATACTATTATGCGCTAAATAGTTAGTAGTTTTTTCACCGATATATGGCGTGCACTCTACAAACCACTGAAGTGTTACTTGGATTTGTGACGGACCTGACTGACCTTGATTCTTGGAGTTTGGCGCCAGTGAACGGCTCAATGACTTTAAGTAATGTAGTTTGACAGGTTTTCCTTGGAAAACAATCTCTGTTCGACAGTTTGGACCTCTAGCTAGATTATTCAGTGTTAATTATCTTGAATACTTTGGGAAATCAAATCAACTGTTTTCAACAAGATTTCTCAACTTCGTGTAGAAAGCGCCAAATGACTACCGCTGACCACTGACAATGCAACACACCACAGGAAGCCCACAATAAATCACAATGTTTTGATGTTTAAATTGAATAAATTATCTACATTAAATTATCTATTATCTACAATAATTCCTTCATCAAAACACTTTGAATTCGCACTATGTTAAGAGCGAAGGGATAAATTATTCAATTTACAATTATTTAGCCACCAAAATACTTTGAATGCACGCTTTATTGAAAGAGATCCAAGAGGTGATTTATTCAATTTCCTATTATTCCGTCATCGAAACACTTTAATGCAGGCTGTGTTGAGAGAGAAGAGTTAATTTATTCAATTAACAATTATTCCGTCATCTACAAAACATTTTGAATAAGCGCTATGTTGAGAGTAAACAGATAATTTATTGAACTTATAGTTATTCCAGCTCAAAGAAATTTGAATGCACGCTGCGTTGAAAGGGTAGGGTTAATTTATTCAATTCACAATTATTATGTCATCAAAACAATTTGAAATCGCGCTGTGTTAAGAGCGAAGAGATAAATTATTCAATTTACAATTATTCAGTCAAAACAATATTTTCAATGCGCGCTGTGTTGAGAGAGAAGAGATAATTTGTTCGATTTACACTGAATTCGTCACCAAAACACTTTGAATGCTCGCTGTGTTGATGCGAAGAATTGATTTATTCAATTTTCAATTATTCCGCCCTCATCAAAACATTTTGAATGCGTAATTCCGGTATCAAATCACTTTGAATGCACGCTATTGAGAGAGGAAATAATTTATTTAATTTACAATTATTCCGTCATCAAAAAAATCGCACTGTGTTAAGAGCAAAGAGATAAATTATTCATTTTACAATTATGCAATCACCAAACTATTTAGTCCAGTCCCAGACTCTCTTTCTTGCCGCTCCTGGACTCGCGGAGAAAGAGAGTCCAGTATAACTTGCATGCGCATGTGCAAAATGAGCCAATCAATTGATTAATTAGTATTTGCGAGCTTGCAATATGCAAATGTCAGTGTTTGGTAGCAGTGGTAGTGATGCGTATCGAAAAATTCACAAATACGTCTTTCACAACTGTCCATCCGTAAATGGCCTGTAACTGCTCAAACTTTGGTAAAAGATTATAGTTGGTTTTTCCAAGTGCATAGCTCACTGAATCAATTAACAAATGGCTTTCCGAAATGAGACTGATATCGTGTATACAAAACTCTTCTTCAGCCATCTTGAATCATTAGATGACTTTAGGATTTGTAACCACGCGATCACCACATGAATGTGGTGATCGCGTGGTCACTAAACTGCCATGCGCATGCAAGTTATACTGGACTCTCTTTCTCCGCGAGTCCTGGAGCGGCAAGAAAGAGAGTCTGGGACTGGACTACAAACTATTTTGAATGCGCGCTGTATTGAGACAGGAGATAATTTATTCAATTTGCAATGAATTCGTCAATAAATCACTTTAATTTGAATGCGCGCTGTGTTTAGAGCAAAAAGTTAATTTATACAATTTACAGTTATATAGTCACCAAAACACTATGAATGTTCGCTGTGTTGATCGCGAAGAGATAATTTTTTCAATTTACAAATTCCCTCATCAAAATATTTTGAATGCGCGATGCGAAGAGATAATTTATTCAATTTACAGTTATTCCGGCATCACAACACTTTGAATTCGCGCTGTGTTGAGAGCGAAGAGATAATTTATTCAATTTACAATGATTCCGTCATGAAAACACTTTGAATGCGCGCGGTGTTGAGAGGAAAAAGTACATTTATTTAATTAACATTTATTCAGTAATGCGCCCTGTGTTGAGAGCGAAGGTATAATTAATTTATGAAATTTACAAATATTCCAATTTCAAAAACTTTTGAATGCACGATGTGTTCAGATGACAGAAAAATAGTAATTGAATAAATTATCTCTGCGCTCTCAACACAGCGCGCATACAAAGTGTTTTGATGACGAGAAATAATTTGAAATTAAATAAATGATCTCTTCTTTCTCAATATACAGCGCGCATTTAAAGTATTTAGGTGACTGAATAATTATAAATTGAAAAATTCATTTCTTCTCTCTCAACACAGCGCGCATTCAAAGTGTTTCGATGCCGGAATAACTGTAAATTCAATAAATTATCTCTTAAGTCGCAAAATAGCGCTCATTCAAAAGGTTTTGATGATGACGGAATAATTGATTAAAATTGAATAAATTATATTTCACCCTCAACACACCGCGCATTAAAAGTGTTTTTGTGACTAAATATATGTTAATTGAATAAATTAACGTTTTGCTCTCAACACAGCGCGCATTCAAAATTTTTTTGATGGTATAATAATAATTTTAAATTGAATAAATTATCTCTTCGCTCTCAACACAGCGTGCATTCAAAGTGTTTTGATGAGGGAACTATTGTAAAGTGAATAAATTATCTCTTTCTTCACAGCAGAGCGCGATTTCAAAGTGTTTTGGTGACAGAATAATTGTAAATTGAATAAATTATCCTTTTTGCTCATCACAGTGCGCATTCAATGTGTTTTGATGACGGAATAATTGTAAATTGAATAAATTATTTCTTCGCTCTCAACAGTGCGCATTCAAAGTCTTTTGATGACGGAACAGTTGTAAATTTAATAAATTATCTCTTAACTCTCAACAGAGCGCGCATTCAAAGTGTTTCGATGCCGGAATAACTGTAAATTCAATAAATTATCTCTTAACTCTCAACAGAGCACGCACTCAAATTGTGTTTTGATGATTGTGAAAAAAGGAGCGCGGTAACTATAAAATATTGGTTCCTCGGCCGATTATAGCGGAGCTCCCGCGCGGGCCGAAGGCCCGCGCGAGCGGAGCACCATACCTAAGAAAAAATGGTAACCCATCGAGTTGATTTTTCATGGACACACAGGGAGCCCAACGGCTGTACGTCCGTCCGTACATACATACATACATACATACATACGTCCGTGTACATCGCGATGCTGATTGGCTGATTGCTTTTTGGCGCCAACTTGACGCGCGCTGACACTTTGAAAACTGAAAATTTACAAGTTTCCTTGCAGTTTTAACTTGCAAAGCTTAAAAGTAGTATTCTCGAAACCCTCGTAAAAATTTAGCGATTTTGATGAACATTAATCTGTGCCAATCTTGACAGGTTAAAGCGAAAAAAACCGTACGTTTGAATTTTTTTCGGGCCTGGTGTCGTTTCAAAAACTGCTCGAAAGACGAAAGACACAGAGGATATTTTCAAAGTTGGACGACTTTTTAGTTGGATTCGTAGTTTAAAAAAATTCCTCATAATGAATAAGTCATTGAGGATCGTGTATTCTTCGTTTCGTGAAGATGCCTTCAATAAAGCTGCTTAAAAATCTAGCCAAAGTTGGAAATAAATCAAGAATCGTCTGCATTGAGCGTGAAACAAGGACCAGTATGCTTCGAAAAGACAACAAGGAAAGCACTTCAAGGTAAAGACCCTGGCCAGAAAATGATATCAAAAAGTCTCTTGTACCTATATTTGATCTTTTATCTTTGATTTGGGATTGATGACTTAAAAAAAACCTTTTATGCACGTTGAACTGTGGCCAAGTTTAAAGAAACACTCGATCAAGCCTTACATGAAAATAATGTACAACGACATTTTGTTTTACGGTGAACTTTTTGCACTAGTTCTAATAATAATAAAATTAGTAAAAAAATTGATTTTGAACTTATTTCAACCCCACTAATGTGTAAATACAGCTCAAGTTTTGGTCTGGAATTTAATGAAACAATTGACAGGAAAAAAAGAAGGAATTTTGCCATGCAAACTAGAATTGTTTTTATACTTTATTCATCTGGATGAAGTTGCTCAGTGAGCCCTGTGAAGCCTTAAATACAGACTGAAAATGCTTAATTCCTTGTTTTCTTGTTATTTCAATTAGCTGTTTTTATAATCACTTTAAATTGTATTATCAGTGTAATCTGGAAGAGAAAAGTGGGAGACAAGTATTCGCCTAGCTAGTGTGTCATTCTTTTCTACATTAAATAACAAAACAAAATAACAACAACAACCACAAAAAACAAGATGTCACAAATATAGTGAAGACAGACAAATCAATATATGTTGTTCTGTAATATTCAGGATGTCGAAAAGGTTTAATTACTTGTATCAATTTAAAAAAATGTTTTGGAGATTTTGCTTTCTATTTCTGAAAATTATGAACCCTTACAAAGTCAGTTATGAAATCTGACAGTGAATCTGGATATTAAAATTTACTGTAACAAAGGTCACTGAGCATACAAGCCCATACAATATACAAACCAAAACCAAAACTTATTTTAAAAATGCTTTTTAAATAATCTTCATTTCAACTTTTTCAATTACCACAGGAAGCCCAATTCATTTGAATCAAGAACATAAAAAAATTAAAATTGAAATTGGAGCTTTGCTTTTAGGTAGTAGTTGTTTTGAGTTGTTTTACAATTTCATCTAAAGTCATGATTAGTGTAACCTGGAAGAGAGAATTCTTGTTTCGTGTAAAGACAACTATTTATCAGTGTCATTCTACTCTACATAATACAAGAAAAACCAAGATGCCACAATACTGTCAAGACAGAAAAATCTAAATATAATTTTCTGCAATGTCTAATTGTTTAATTGAAGGATGTTGAATTAGGTTCAGTATTTATGTGAATGAAATCAGTTTGAGGGATTTTTGCATCCTATTTCTGAGAATTATGAAGCACTACTACTAAGTCAATTATAAAATCTGACACAAATATCTGAATAAATATCACTATGGTCACTGAGTTGAAAGCCTTATAATTCTCAGGAGACTGAAGGGCAAGAAATAAAGCTTGATCTATAGTCTTTATTTCAACTTTTACAACAAAATGCAATATTTGTTTGCCTATTACCACAGCAAGCCCAATTCATTTGAATCAAAAACGTCAAAATAAAACAAAGTATTTAAAATTATTATTATATTTAAATGGGAGCTCCGCTATTAGGTAGTACCTAATTTTTATATTAAGTATTTAGGCGTCAAAAGAAACTTGAAACTATCCCTAGACATGCAATGAATTATTATTATTCTTTTGAAATAAGGTTAATGGCCGCGACGCATTTTGCGATCAAACAGCGGAGGTACGCCCATGCAATCCAGCCCCCTTAAATATTTTACACACATCGCTCAACTCAATACTTTTTAATGGATCAACGTTCATTGAATGTGCTAGACAAATTAAAAATGCAGACAAATTTAGATCTTCAACAATAACAAAAACTCCAACATTTCAGTATATACATCCTTTTGCGTTTTTTATCAAATAATCAATATTCTTGAGTACGTTTCAACCAATGTGAGATATTTAAACAGAAACTAAATATATTCCAACAACACAACTGTAAAACATGCAGTATGTTCTGAAGCACCAAGGGTTCATATAACAGTGTCAGTATATATTACAACTTCAGGTCAACTTCTCTTGCTTTGTGAGATCAATGAAATGGTACAGGTGATCTTCACAATCAGTGTGCATACATGTCATTCACAGTGGAAAAGATTGTCCAGTTGTAACTGTCAAGACTTTCAAGTTTTCCTTTCGATGTTGGTAAGTACTAAGCTTTTCACTCATCCTACATTGATAATCCCAGCAAATCATTATTTAGCTTTGTCAATACTTTGCTACAGATATTCTGGCAATGCAGCCGTTACAATAGTCAGAACGTTTAGAACTCCATGTTGCGTAAATTGTTGCATCGCGACCCGTAATTTTTTCAGCAACGGTTAGTTTTTTTCTCTTTTCCGATCCGTTCATCATTCTTGGTGACAGAGTTTGTGTGAATTGGTTTGATTAGTAGATGATTTCACTAAAATAACCTCTGCTCACATGCATGCAGGCCAAATCAAGCCAAAGTTGAGAAGAATAAAGTCGCAATGTAACGATTTAGGCTGACAAGTTTTTTTGGGGGACCAGGTTGCAACGAAAAAGCTTTGCTTGACCTACGGTAAGCGACAGACCAGTGGTTGGACAACATTCTGAATCACTCAGTCGTTCCAGAGTGGTATTAGATACGGCACATGACTGAAGTTACGCATGCAATAATAGATTTAATACACTTTTCCCGAATTCGCTTTAATTGCTTTCAATACGAGTTTTTCCATGAAACCTTCTATTCCAGCCTCGTTTGTTAGCGTAATTCTAGGGGCAACTTACGCATGCAAAGGTGTATTGGCTCTGTAATTATAGCAGATAAGAATGCACAGACCTCACAAACTTGCGTTCAAATATGCCCAACACGTGATGTCATTTCTCAACCCCAAACATCAAGAATAATTTCAGTTTTAAAATTTAAGATTTCTTGAACATTTACTTTCAAATACATTTGCGTAACAGCAAGCTACTCCAAAACGATTTTTTTAGAAGGGGTCTGGAATGTCATCATGCTTCAGGCTCTGACAACATTAATCGAAACGGGCCAGGTATTTGCGATTCCACAATCCAACCTCATTTTTCGTAAGCAGGGGCTGGATCCATTTAGAACCGGCGTCGTGTAAACACAGTCTAACACACCTTCACCGTCTTGTATTGACGTTAATGTGTTTCTGAGAATGTTCCGTGTAAATCTCTTCCCTTAGGCGCAACATTTCTACTGCCTTGCACCATATATTGTGAGTGTGTTTCCCAAGTTTAAAGAAAATTTTCGTCGTAATTCTCTTACTGACTAAAGTCATATGTTTTTTTTTGTTCCAGAGTTAACGCATTTATGAGTTCTAAATCGGTATTTACGAATAAAACTCTTACCACAGGTTTTACATTCATATGGCTTGGTGCCAGTGTGAATGTATTCATGACGTTTTAAGTCCCCTTTTTGTGTAAATCTGTGACCACAGGTTTTACATTGATGGGATTTTGTGCCAGTGTGAATGCGTTCGTGACGTTGGAGATAACTTTTTTCTATAAACCTTTTACAACAACTTTTACATTTATATGGCTTGGTGTGAGTGTGCTCGTGGTGTTTTAGGTTCCATTTTCGTGTAAATCTTTTATAACAGGTTTTACATTCATATGGTTTGGTGCCATTGTGAGTGTTCTCGTGTAGTATTAGTTTCCATTTGTTTGTATATTTTTTACAACAGGTTTTGCATTCATGCTTTGGTGGTTTGGTGCCAGTGTGAATGTACTCGACGTGACTTTTAAGACTACTTTTCCTTGTAAATTTCTTACCACATGTTTTACATTCATATGGTTTTTTGCCAGAGTGAATGTTCTCGTGTTGTTTTAGATTCCATTTTTTGGTAAATTTTCCACAACAGGTTTTACATTCATATAGTTTGGTTTTGGAGTGAATATATTCATGACGTTGGAGGTCCACTTTTTGTGTACATCTGTAACCACAGGTTTTACATTCATATGGTTTGGTCCCGGTGTGAATGTACTCGTGACGTTTAAGGCTACTTTGCCTTGTAAATGTCTTACCACATGTTTTGCATTCACATGGCTTTCTGCAAGAGTAAGTGTTTTCATGTCGTTTCAAACTTCTTTGTTGTGCTAAAATCTTCCCGCGGGTTTTACATTGATGCGGTTTCTCGTGGTTGTCAATTTTTCCATGAACTCTGAGGCGATTCTTTCTGGTCAATCTTTTGTCACAAGTCTTACTCTCATCTTCCTTACAAGCTGATTGATGGTCATTTACAAACTCATTACCATTTTCAGAACTGATACCAAGTGATTCAGAAGTGGGATATCCTCTATCACTGTTTACACAACTATCATCTAACATACTGCAGTCTCCTGTAACCTCAGTCATACTTTGTCCTGATGCTGGTAAACAATTCTCAACTGCTTCCATTTGTGAGGTTTCCTTGTATGGACTTTCATTGTCAACATCCTTTGACTGATTTGTACCACAGCCAGAAACGATTTCAGTCTCTGTAGCATCTCCTTGTGTGCACTCAGATGTATTATCTGCCACAAGTCGACATTCATTTTCATAATCAAGTATTCCATTGCTCCTTTCTACCAATGTTGGTGGAGTATCCTCAACCATCTGTGAACTACGGTGGTTTTCAATGTTAAGACTGTTTGACTGTATCAAACCACCATCTACATGTACAGATAAACATCCATTACTACATCCATAATCCTCAGTTTGTGTTCCCACACAGACAAGTAGCCGTCCACAAATAAATGTTCCATCTTCATAGCCCTAAAACCAATAGCAGGTAATATATGTTAGTCTCAGTTTATAAGCTGCAGTGACACAAGAATGGCCAATTATCAATACTTTCTGCTCATTTGGACTACCTGTTTGGTGTTGGATAAATCCTTATTCAGCAGCTGAAATGATGGCATTATGTAATAAGATAATGTATTTGCTGGGTTGGGATTTATCCAATTAAGAGCTAGCACTATCTACTGGATTCAAGAGATGGATATACATAATAATTAAGTCATGTGCTGTGATAAACAATATGCCCTCCAATAGTCATGTGATTGTCCTACTAGGGCTATAAGAAGTTATTACCATTAAGCTTAGTTGTTTGGTCTGAATAGGGATATCACAAGTCTTTTTTGTACAGACCTCTCTGCAGACATGGCCTGAAATTTTCCCTTATAAGTACATTGTACAAACATTATACTTGGTGAATGTACCAATCAGTGGCTTCCCCCATGGGTTTTCCCTGGGGACCTTGTACACTTTTTCAAATGCTTTAAGAAACAATTGTTATCAAAAAGCTGTGGGTATAGAGTACAGAAAGTTTTACAAATCCCCATATCTTATCGACATGCAGTCATCAATCAAATTTACAACAAAATACAACTTCATGGCATGGCATATACTGTATTGACAAATTGTTGAAAACAATTCATGAAAGCAGGTCTCATTTTTCATGGGTTTCCCAGCATTGCAAAGTTCTAGCATACTTTTATATAAATGAGGGTAAAAAAAGTGACGAACATAAAATTAAACATGTGGGAATAGTCTAAAGTGTGACCGTTAATCCCATTCAAGGTTACAAATCCCTAGGATCTGTTCTCTGGCTGTATTTTTTTTCTGCCAACAAAATTGATGATCCCCCATTCCCTTGGGCAAGAAACATAAAGGGCATCTTGATAAATCCACACGTATCACAATGTTTGCCCTGGGGGTTGATCCCTGATGGAAGCCACTGATTGCTGCATAATAATATCTTATGTTTGGACAAAAGATTTCAAAAGAATATAATACCTACATTAGACCTGTCTGGCCATCTGTGTTCTGCAGTCACCTTGTTATAATAAAACAGTAGCTGTCCTGACTTACAAAAGAACTCCATCCAATCTGTATCCACTTTTGATGACTCCATGGTTTGATGAAACACAACAAAGCTGTCAGTATTGGATGCAGATCCTGCAATTATAATAATAATAACTTTATTAACAAATATTTTAGCATACATACTAATTGGGGATACAACATAATATAAAATAGTTAAATAAATTAGAAAATAAAATAAAATAAATATAAATAAAAATAAAATAAATATTTTTGTGCTTACTTATATTCAAAACCCAAAGGTTTTCAAATCCACATTCCATGCCCACAGGAAGATCACACAATGTACATGTATGTTGTGGTTTGGTGCAGCCATCATTATATTTGTTTATCAATTTGGAAAAAAATAGACCAAGAAAATCAACCTAGTTTTAAAAATTTTCAAACCAAGAGTACTGTAATTTCAAACCACAAAATGTACATGAATCTCTAGCTAGAGATTTCAAATGACAATATTGAGCATAATTAACAATTAGACCTCGAGGCCAAATGGACTATGAGTACGGCCTCATGGGCTATTTAAACTCGTAGTCCATGAGGCCGAGAGGTCTAATTGTTTTAGTATTCACCAACATATTGGGCCAAAGGTGAATGAGACTAAACAAAACAAAGAGAGAAAAATGTTTTATTGATATCAAAACTCGCGCTTCCTCTCAACTCGGGCTATCACCAATAGCCCGAGGTTAGGGAGCCAATCAGAATGCAGGATTTGTAATAGCCCTTATGTTGGTGAATACTAATATTACTTAGACTGTGTGTAGTGAGTTGCCATTTCAAAATTATCTTATCTACTAGGGGGTTGTTCCAGAAATTATTTGAGGATCATCTGGGATATAATAGGTCATAATAATGCACTAACAGGTCATTTGACCCTATCTGCATCTAGATCTTCAGAATAGTTTTTCAGCATTGGATGGGAAGAGGTTGCCATCCAACATGTTTTTCCAGATGAATCTTAAGAAAATATCCAATCTTATATTTACTGTCATTTCTGCTGTATTACATCTTATGAGTGGATACTTTGCACTTTTACTAATTGAGGTGCTCTTTCTATTTCTGGTGTTCATTTTGATGGTCCCACTTTATTTAGGGGAGACAGGGTCACATAACCTGTTAGTGCATATGGTCTCTTGGGATCATTTGGGAGCCAATCTCCTTAGTATGAAGCTTTAGTATGATATGGTAAAAGATAAAGAAAACAAACCATGTTTCTCTGTAAAAGAATCTAAGCAAACAAACCCTGGCTTTTGTTTATATAGACATCAGATCTGAGTAGAGTGCACGCCATAAATCTGTGGAATAAATACCACTTATTAGATATTTTCTTGTGTATAACTGGCTGATATTTTACGAGTCGTGTATGTATTTTGCTAAGCCTTTAGGCAAGGCAAAATGTGAGTGATGAGTAAAATGTCAGCCCATAATAATACACAAGAAAATATCTAATAAAGGATTTTTTATACATTGCTTTTTCACTTGGTTTTTTACAGTACTTTTATGATTAAAATAGTCCTTTTTGAAAACCAAAGTGTGCATGCTTCAAACAGGTTTGAAGCCTTGATGTAATATCTGGATAGGGATGAACACACAAACCGGATGTCTAAACAGTCCTTTTTGCAAACCAGCATGCATGGGAAAAGGAAACCGGCTTCAAGCCTTGACGTCATACAGGACGGAACACAAAAATTGGATTTCAAGAGGGTATTACCATCCCATATTGGCCCTCAAATGATACCTTATTTGGTAAATTTACGTCACAATTGTATAATGATATGCATTGTCTTATATTGCACTTTTATGTACTATTTGATATAACTGAAGCAGAACAGTGCAAATAACAATAGCAAGGTATCTAGTGATCTTTGTATTTCTTTGTGTAGTTTAGGGTGATTTTCATTTGACCATGTTCGCAGTAGACTCTAGACCCATTGTTTTTTTTTCTTATCAACTACTACAAACTAAATAGTCATTTTTCTTTCACTGTCAAATGAAAATCACCTTATGCCTGATAGAATTCTTAGTTATCGGATAGAGTGATTTTCATCAGACTGCAAAATAATTACTAAGCTAATACACACTAGCTATTAGATCCCAATTCCATTGTTTCCTTTCGTCAAATTTTGACTGCTAATACATGCACTAATAGCTACAGTAGTTAGTATTATAAAGTCCGATGAAAATCACTCTAACAAAATCGTTGATAACTAAATACTATTATGCGCTAAATAGTTAGTAGTTTTTTCACGGATATATGGCGTGCACTCTACAAACCACTGAAGTGTTACAGCATATCAAACTTGGATTTGTGACCGACCTGACTGACCTTGATTCTTGGAGTTTGGCGCCAGTGAACGGCTCAATGACTTTAAGTAATGTAGTTTGACAGGTTTTCCTTGGAAAACAATCTCTGTTCGACAGTTTGGACCTCTAGCTAGATTATTCAGTGTTAATTATCTTGAATACTTTGGGAAATCAAATCAACTGTTTTCAACAAGATTTCTCAACTTCGTGTAGAAAGCGCCAAATGACTACCGCTGACCACTGACAATGCAACACACCACAGGAAGCCCACAATAAATCACATTCATATCTCGATCATTCAATCACTAACTTCCCTAAAATATCTCTTCACTCGAAAAAATCCGCGCATTCAAAATGTTTTGATGAGGGAATATTCGTAAATTGAATAAATTATCTACATTAAATTATCTATTATCTACAATAATTCCTTCATCAAAACACTTTGAATTCGCACTGTGTTAAGAGCGAAGGGATAAATTATTCAATTTACAATTATTTAGCCACCAAAATACTTTGAATGCACGCTTTATTGAGAGAGATCCAAGAGGTGATTTATTCAATTTCCTATTATTCCGTCATTGAAACACTTTAATGCAGGCTGTGTTGAGAGAGAAGAGTTAATTTATTCAATTTTACAATTATTCAGTCATCTACAAAACATTTTGAATAAGCGCTATGTTGAGAGTAAACAAATAATTTATTGAACTTATAGTTATTCCAGCTCAAAGAAATTTGAATGCACGCTGCGTTGAAAGGGTAGGGTTAATTTATTCAATTCACAATTATTATGTCATCAAAACAATTTGAATTCGCGCTGTGTTAAGAGCGAAGAGATAGATTATTCAATTTACAATTATTCAGTCAAAACAATATTTTAAATGCGCGCTGTGTTGAGAGCGAAGAGATAATTTATTCAATTTACTATTTTTCTGTCATCTGAACACATCGTGCATTCAAAATTTTTTGAAATTGGAATATTTGTAAATTTAATAAAGTATACCTTATATATTACTGAATAAATGTTAATTAAATAAATGTACTTTTTCCTCTCAACACCGCGCGCATTCAAATTAGTGTTTTCATGACGGAAGAATTGTAAACTGAATGAATTATCTCTTCGCTCTCAACACAGCGCGAATTCAAAGTGTTTTGGTGACGGAATAATTAAAAATTGAATAAATAATTTCTTCGCTCTCGACACATCGCGCATTCAAAGTGTTTTCATATGACGGAATCATTGTAAATTGAATAAATTATCTCTTCGCTCTCAACACAGCGCGAATTCAAAGTGTTTTGGTGACGGAATAATTAAAAATTGAATAAATAATTTCTTCGCTCTCAACACATCGCGAATTCAAAGTGTTTTGGTGACGGAATAATTAAAAATTGAATAACTAATTTCTTCGCTCTCAACACATCGCGCATTCAAAGTGTTTTCATGACGGAATCATTGTAAATTGAAAAAGTTATCTCTTCGCTCTCAACAAAGCGCGAATTCAAAGTGTTTTGGTGACGGATTAATTAAAAATTGAATAAATAATTTCTTCGCTCTCAACACATCGCGCATTCAAAGTGTTTTGATGCAGAGGGAATTTGTAAATTGAAAAAATTATCTCTTCGCGATCAACACAGCGAACATTCATAGTGTTTTGGTGACTATATAACTGTAAATTGTATAAATTAACTTTTTGCTCTAAACACAGCGCGCATTCAAATTAAAGTGATTTATTGACGAATTCATTGTAAATTGAATAAATTATCTCCTGTCTCAATACAGCGCGCATTCAAAATAGTTTGGTGATTGCATAATTGTAAAATGAATAATTTATCTCTTTGCTCTTAACACAGTGCGATTTTTTTGATGACGGAATAATTGTAAATTAAATAAATTATTTCCTCTCTCAATAGCGTGCATTCAAAGTGATTTGATACCGGAATTACGCATTCAAAATGTTTTGATGAGGGCGGAATAATTGAAAATTGAATAAATCAATTCTTCGCATCAACACAGCGCGCATTCAAAGTGTTTTGGTGACGAGAAATAATTTGAAATTAAATAAATTATCTCTTCTTTCTCAACATACAGCGCGCATTTAAAGTATTTAGGTGATTGAATAATTATAAATTGAAAAATTCATTTCTTCTCTCTCAACACAGCGCGCATTCAAAGTGTTTCGATGCCGGAATAACTGTAAATTCAATAAATTATCTCTTATAAGTCGCAAAATAGCGCTCATTCAAAAGGTTTTGATGATGACGGAATTATTGAAAATTGAATAAATTATTTCACCCTCAACACACCGCGCATTCAAAGTGTTTTGTGACTAAATATGTTAATTGAATAAATTAACGTTTTGCTCTCAACACAGCGCGCATTCAAAATATTTTTGATGGTATAATAATAATTTGAAATTGAATAAATTAACTCTTCGCTCTCAAAACAGCGTGCATTCAAAGTGTTTTGATGAGGGAACTATTGTAAATTGAATAAATTATCTCTTTCTTCACAGCAGAGCTCGATTTCAAAGTGTTTTGGTGACAAAATAATTGTAAATTGAATAAATTATCTTTTTTGCTCATCACAGTGCGCATTCAATGTGTTTTGATGACGGAATAATTGTAAATTGAATAAATTATTTCTTCGCTCTCAACAGCGCGCATTCAAAGTCTTTTGATGACGGACAGTTGTAAATTGAATAAATCACCTCTTAGCTCTCAACACAGCGCGCATTCAAAGTGTTTTGATAAGGGAATAATTTTAAATTTAATATATTATCTCTTAACTATCAACAGAGCACGCACTCCAGGGGCTGATCCAGCAATCAAAGAAAAGGGGGGCCGGAAAATTTCGCAAAGATAAAACTGGCCTTCTATTCAGTCCGTATTAAAGCCAAACATTTCTTAATATGTTGTTTCCGTTTTTGGAAAGTTTTGCAAAGTAAAGAGAATAAGATTATCGTTAAGAAATGAGGTTTCGGAAAATAAGAAAAGAGCAATAAAACGTTCTGGTAGTTAATTTCACATTGGATTGAGTCTGGCACGAAGCAATATCTTTACGCTTATTTCCTAAGTTTTATTCATCCAGAGCAAAGAGTCACTACCTATTTTTAGCGATTACGGATACTAGTGCTTTGTTGTATAGTACATTTTGATAAACCTCTTGTAGTGAATCTTACTAATAAAAAAATCAGATTTAAAATCTACATCATTGATCACTCATGGGATTGATGAATGTCAACCTTCGTTGGTTTCGAGATGCGAAAATGTCTACAATTGCAGAGTAATCCAAAGGAATATCCTTGTGGATGAAGAGCAGAAGTAGTGCATTCAGTCGATCACTGTCGATCCTCTGTCATTGTGCTGCGATAGAGGTTCTTTACAAAGCGTAGCGAGGAGTTGCTACGTTCCACTGTAGCACTTGTCACTGGTGTGATCATCAGCAAACGCAAAATGGTGTAGACATTGGGATACAGGCTTTGTTTGCAGGCCTTCAAGGTCTCGTGCAAATTATTAGGTTTGGTAGAGCTTGAAAACAAAATATGCACATGTTTCATGCATACAACTTTCATAATGAATTAAAAATTTAATCATTGAGTCTTGTGAAAAGGTTCTTGTTATCAAGCTTGTCGAGATTGGCAGGAATCAGAAGCAGTGCAAATATTGCTGATTTGGACAGTCCATCAAAGCGGTTAGTCGCATCTGTTGCAAAAGGCCATCGAGGAATGGGATGAAAAAGCTTCGTCTATAGTAAGCAAGTGGGCTCTTGGATTGCACATTGCTTTGCAATGTCTGTCTGCCACAGACACGAGGGATGGTAACTTTCACACCTGCCACCTTGACC
Organism: Telmatactis stephensoni; assembly: GCA_029948255.1. Lineage (NCBI taxonomy): Eukaryota > Metazoa > Cnidaria > Anthozoa > Actiniaria > Isophelliidae > Telmatactis > Telmatactis stephensoni. The sequence goes on along the minus strand of JALIZF010001394.1, from coordinate 52,487 downwards.
ATCATGTTGATCTTTTCTTAGCTTTTATATATCCTGTAAACTCAGACTTCGCGATTCTTCGTATTTCCTGCAAGTGATTCTTCACTGCATGGATGTGTCTGTATGCGTTGACAACATTCAACGTAGAGCCCTGCAAGGAGCGGCTAATACCAACTGTATACCCCAAAAGGTATTTGGCAGTACAAAAGGCAGCAATGAGTGCGGGATTTGTGATTTGTTGGAGCAATCCTTGTGCCTCTATCTTCGATTTGGCATCCCAGTTTCTGCAACCTTTATTGAGTGATATATTTTCTAGACAGATAAGTAGAGGCTCGTAGAGGTCTTCAAAGTCTTGAAACGCAGTGTGGCGCTCTACCCATCGTGTCTCACAAAGTGGCTTGATCTTTACTTTTGCAGCTTTCATCTTCGCGCTATCTTCTTATATATCTAGATCTTCATTTTTACTTATGTCTTCACCGTCTACACTTTCTTCTTCCTCCGCCGGAGGATTCAATGCTATCATCTGCGCTATCAATACCATCCTCATTTTCTCCAACTTCCGACTGCTTGATGATGCTATAGCTACTTCCTTCATCAACACCAACGATGCTTCTTTCTAACTCGCGCTGTCTTTTTGGTGAATATTTAAAGAAAATACCAACTGATTTGAGGGCTGACACCATGTTGTTTATCTCAGTAACCTTTGATGCATGTGATAAAGCAAAATTCAGTTCGTGACTTGCACAATGGAAATAAAGTGCTCGCGGGAACACATCCTGGAAAAGTTTAGCGCATCCATTGTGACATACGGACATATACTTAGTAAAAGGGGGGGCCGCGGCCCCTTCGCCCCCCCCCCCCCTAAATCCGCCCCTGCACTCAAATTGTGTTTTGATGATTGTGAAAAAAGGAGCGCGGTAACTATAAAATATTGGTTGCTCGGCCGATTATAAGTATTTAGGCGTCAAAAGAAACTTGAAACTATCCCTAGACATGCAATGAATTATCATTATTCTTTTGAAGTAAGGTTAATGGCCGCGACGCATTTTGCGATCAAACAGCGGAGATACGCCCATGCAATCCAGCCCCTTAAATATTTTACACACATCGCTCAACTCAATACTTTTTAATGGATCAACGTTCATTGAATGTGCTAGACAAATTAAAAATGCAGACAAATTTAGATCTTCAACAATAACAAAAACTCCAACATTTCAGTACATACGTCCTTTTGCGTTTTTTTACCAAATCATCAATATTCTGGAGTACGTTTCAACCAATGTGAGATATTTAAACAGAAACTAAATATATTCCAACAACACAACTGTTAAACATGCAGTATGTTCTGAAGCACCAAGGGTTCATATAACAGTGTCAGTATATATTACAACTTCAGGTCAACTTCTCTTGCTTTGTGAGATCAATGAAAAGGTACAGGTGATCTTCACAATCAGTGTGCATACATGTCATTCACAGTGGAAAAGATTGTCCAGTTGTAACTGTCAAGACTTTCAAGGTTTCCTTTCGATATTGGTAAGTACTAAGCTTTTCACTCATTCTACAAATCATTATTCAGCTTTGTCAATACTTTGCTACAGATATTCTGGCAACGCAGCCGTTAAAATAGTCAGAACGTTTAGAACTCCATGTTGCGTAAATCGTTGCATCGCGACCCGTCATTTTTTTTTAGCAACGGTTAGGTTTTTCATCATTTCTGATCCGTCCATCATCCTTGGGGACAGAGTTTATGTGAATTCGTTCGATCAGTGGTTCATTTCACTAAAATAAGCTCTGCTCCCATTGACGGATCAGAAAAGACAAAAATCTAGCCGAAGTTGGAAAAATAAAGTCGTAATGTAACGATTTGGGCTGCAAGTTTTTTGAGGACCAGGTTGGAAAAAAGCTTTGCTTTACCTACATGTAATAAACGCAACGGAATTAAACGAGTACATATGGTAAGCGAGACCAGTAGCTGGACAACATTCTGAATTACCCAAAGTCGCTCCAGAATCGTACTCTATAGTATTAGGTACGGCACATGACTGAAGTTACGCATGCAATAATAGATTAACAAACCTTTCCCGAATTCGCTTCAATTGCTTGGAAGCTTTTATTCCAGCCTCGATTGTTAGCGCAATTCTAGGGGTAACTTACACATGGAAAGGTGTATTGGTTGTTGAATTGTAGCAGTTAAGAATGCGCAGACCTAACAAACTTGCTTTTAAATATGCCCAACACGTGATGTCATTTCTCAATCCCCACCATCAAGAATCATTTCAGTTTTAATATTTAAGATTTATTTAACATTTAAACAATATACGTTCAAATGCATGCATTTGGGTAACAGGAAGCTACTTTCAAAGGGTTCTTTTAGAAGGGGTCTGGAATGTCATCATGCTTCAGTCTGACAACATTAATTGAACCAGTCCAGGTATTTGCGGTTCCACAATCCAACCTCATTTTTCGTAAGCCTTAAAATCGGAAAAGCTTTCACTCAAGAAAAGTGGAAGGCATAACTGGTTACAAGTAAGCGAAAGGCGTACCCATCCAGATTTTAAGACGGGTTGAATTTAGAACCGGCGTCGTGTAAAACACAGTCCAACACCTCCATCGTCTTGTGTTGCAAATTGACGTGAATATGTTTCTTGGTTTGGCTTGGTTCCAGTGTGAATGTGTTCATGACGTTTTAGGTCCCCTTTTTGTATAAATCTGTAACCACATACAGGATTTAGCCGGTTCCATCTGAAATAGCTTGACACCGTTGTAACACCGTTGTAAAACTCACAAGTGGAACCACAACCGATGTGGTTTGATGCCAGTGTGAATGCGTTCATGATTCTGGTTTCGTTTTAGTGTAAATCTTTTCAACAGGTTTTACATTCATATGGTTTGGTGCCAGTGTGAACATTTTCATGACGATTAAGGTTGCTTTTTTTTATAAATCTTTTGCAACAGGCTTTACATTGATATTGTTTGGTGCCAGTGTGAATGGGGTCCGGCTACTATTTTGCTTGCTGCGGGTTGCGGGTCAAAATTTGCGGGTTGCGGGCCAATATTTGCAGGTTGCGGGCTAAAAATTTGCGCGCTTGAGAAAAATGTAGTCGTTTTGAATAAAACAAGCTTCCCCATTATTAGCTGATTAGCTTGTCAAAAAGATAAGTTATATATTAAAAGCAACATAAAAACCAGACGTCAAAAACGCACGCAAACATTGACGTTGCCCCTGAACTTACTGGGTTAAAAATCTGTACAATCACTATAAACAATCACTTTCAATCTGTAGTGGAGCAGGGTGAGTCAGGTTTTGAAGTCCCTTTAGCATTCAGCAGATTACACTCGATACCAGCTGTTACAATCCGAATTTTGAGTCAGCAGTGTCTGTAAACCAATCTATCATCATACACAAAAATGTGTTTTGGTCAAACAAGTCACAAAGTTGAACAATCAACGGGCCGGGATATATCTTTCATCGTGGCACACTCAAGATCGCGTACGGGTGTGTGGTACAGTGAGTGTCGTAAGTGTGCCAGTTGTTCTGGCTCAAGTATATTAAGGCTTGACTTAGGCCCGATTTTCGAAAATATAGGTTTTAAAATGATCGTGGTCTGTTGTTTATCAGAATCTTTAAAAAAAATCATACATTTTGTCGAATATACATGAGTCGAAACTTTATGTGAGATTTTAAACTTTGAGGGAGTGTCACGTGACATATTACAAAGAATTATTTTATTGGAATTTTTGATTACAAATGGGGTACACAAGGATTTCTTCGATTTAAACAATTTATATCTTATTTTATTTCTTTTTTTATGCTCTTTCCGACAACGTCTTTTAATATTGAAAAAATACTCTGTGGAAAGAGATATTTTAGAAAAGAGGTCACGTGACCTAACATGAAAATATGTTTTTTCCTAATATCTTTTTTCCCAAAAGTGATGGACACGATTAAAAGACGGCATCATATACCTAAGCCAAATGCCTAATAACAATGTGAATTTCAGTGAGATAGGTTAAGGTTCTGTGTACCCCATTTTCAAAAAAACGTTTTTGTAGCCTTAAGGTCACGTGACCAATGAATTGAAAAAAAAATTACTATGAAAGTCTTCATAATGTGGATCTACATCATCTCCCAAGAAATCTTTGCGATATCTTTAAACCTCCGTGTTTTATGAGCGAAAATGGTTACTTCCTAATTTGCATAATAGTCAAGCCTTAATACACTTGAGGGGCGTCATGGATTCAAATCAGGAGATGAGGAGCTGGTGCCGTTCATGAACACAACAGTTTCGCTTTCGGCTAAGTGAGTTTTTAATTAACATGAATATGCTGCTATAATGGTATTTCTGACGTTCTGTCCGCACATTAGTCAAACTCTCAAATATCCTCATCCCCCTCTTTCAATCTCTCTTTCTCTTCCTCTCTACGTGATCCACGTTGAGTATCCCACAGCGTTGTTAATTATTGGATAAATTAGGGGATCACAACGGGATCACAACAGGATCAATACATATCGAGTGTCATCTTATCAAAAAAGCAATCTAGATCTGTCCGGAATATTTCATCTGGTGCATTTGTACACGAGCAATCTGCTGCATGTCTGTTTTATTTTGGATTTAAATATTTTAGTTCGTGTAGCCCTAAACACCCCCTTCATACATTTCACATTGCGGCTGATTTGCAGTACAGTGACAGCTTTACAAAATAACACCAGTAAGTCGGCACGTTGACTTTATTTTGGTCATACACCACATATCTGGCGACGAGGATGCCTGATGCTGACCCACCAGCGCAAGTACCATGCGCACAAGTTCTACCTGTCTTTGGTCATTTGGAAGCGTTTTTTCCCACTCCAACAGTTCGTCGTTGTCAATGGCGTACCAGACAGTCACCAAGTTGCTTGTTTGTTGTCCGCGATTGGTTCTCAAACCTATGGAGTCCTCAGGAATCTGGTTCACCCAGCAAAACCCAAAGATAAATCATTTATAGACGAAATTTCTAAAATTCTAGAAGAAAGATTCACCGGTAAGTGATTAGCAATTGCTGAGCGTTTTCGGCGGTTCTATGGTTTAAATCAACAACCGGACGAGTCTGTGTCACAAGTCATAATTCATGTCAAGATTAAAGTAAGAAGCATGGTACTGTGATTTTAAAGATAAACTAGATGAAATGCTAAGAGATGGATAGACTGGTCAGTGGATTAAGAGATACACATACACAAAAGAAACGTTTAGCAACCACAGATCTTACTTTGACTAAAGCTTTGCAAATTGTCGTGGGAGAAGAAGTGGCGGCTAGAGACGTAGCAGACCTCTCTAGTGCTCAGAAAAGGGTATTCACGCAGCCATGCAGTTCCATCGAAGTGCAACAAGTACAAACTCGTGAAAAATCAAAACCTACTGAAATCAGGATTACCAGAACAACCGAAATGTAAACACTGTGGGCGCAAAAATCACGAATCGGAGAAGTGCAAATTCAAGTCTGCTTCGTGCCACAAGTGCAAAAAGAGAGGCCATATATCGCGCCAGTGTGTCGCTCAGACAAAGCTAAACTCAACTCAGTCACAGAGGAAGGGAACTCCGAATCAAATGAATCTAATAGCACTTGACGGTGAATATAGTGAATATAATCAAAGTAATGCTCGTACCTCCATGTACAATGTTTCATCACGTGGGCCAGATAAGCCAATTTTAGTTGATGTTCAGATAGAAGGCACAAATATCAGCATGGAATTAGACAACGGTTTTTAAAGATCTATCATCAGCGAAAAGTTGTATAAGGAAACGTTTTCCTCATTAAAGTTACAAAAGTCCAAACTGACATTTGTGACTTACACTTAAGAGAAAATGAAACCACTGGGTTTCCTAAATGTTAAAGTTCGATATGAAAATCAGTTACGTCATTTACATCTTTATGTAATGTATAAAGAACCCGAAGGCGAGGATCTTTAGACCCGATATAACACGCTATCGAGTTCTTTATATTACTTATCAAACGTCTAGTTGTCAATTATCATATTTGACCAGAATTTTCCAAGTTTGACTATTTTTGGCTTAGAAAATCCAAGTTCAAATTTATGCAAATGAACCAAAATCTTTATTCGATATAAAGATCTACGTAGTGATTTCCATTGTGTTTTCTAATGAATTATTAATGATTTGATAAGTGGTCAAAACAGATTCTCCTCACATATTTGGTCGTAGTTGGTTAGAGATGATTAATTTGCAATGGTCGTCATTGAAGAAGCTTACCAAAATTACAGCACTTGATGAATTACTCGAGAGACATCAAAAATTATTTATCATTTGATAACAGTCTTGGTCCTCTTGAAAGTCAGAAGGCAAGGCTAGACTTAATATTAAGGATGGAGCGAAACCTGTATTTCATAAGGCACGACCCATTTCATTTGCAAAAAAGGAAGAAAGTGTCAGAAAAATTGAAAGAAAGGAATAATCGAAAGAGTTACATATAGTGACTGGGCTGCTCCCATTGTTGCTGTAGACAAATTAGATGGAGGAATTCGCATATGTGGTGACTTTAAAGTTACGATTAACCCTGTACTTGAAATTGACCAATATCCACTTCCTCAAATTGATCAGTTACTGACATGTCTTAGAGGTGGTGAAAAATTTACTAAGTTAGATCTTAGTCATGCTTATTTACAAATGAAGAGTCAAGTATAAATTACTAACTGTGAACACCCATCAGGGACTGTACAGATATAAACGTATGTTGTATGGACTGGCTTCTGCCCCAGCAATTTGGCAAGGAGCCATGCGATCAAGTATTACAGGGACTTTCAGGTGTTCAGTGTCATATATATTGACGATATCATTATCACTGGAAAAGAGGACCAAGAACATCTTGAAACTCTTGAGTTAGTCATGAACAGGCTTGAGACAGAAGGTCTTAAGCTAAACAAAAAGAAACGTGCCTTTTTACAGGACAAAGTTGAGTACTGCGGTCATACTATTGACCAGCTAGAATGGCCTTCACAAGACACAACAGAAAGTTGATGCAGTCGTGAATGCACCAGCACCTGAAAATGTAAGCCAGCTCAGGTCCTGGTTGGGTTTTGTAAACTACTACCATAAATTCTTACCAAATCTTGCTACAGAAATTCAATCCTTACATAAGTTACTACAACAAGACCAGCCTTGGAAATGGGGGAAAACACAAGAAGCAGCATTCAGCAAGGTCAAGACAATGGTGGCATCAGAAACTGTACTCACTCACTATGACCCTGAAAAGGAGGTAAGATTAGCAACAGATACCTCTGGGTACGGGTTAGGGTGTGTACTCTCCCATGTTATGCAAGATGGTAGTGAAAAGCCCATTGCTTTTGCCTCACGTACATTGAACAGTGCAGAAAGAAACTATTCCCAACTGGAAAAGGAGGCACCAGGGGCGGATCTAGCATTTTGACCGAGTAGTTTCCAACTCGACCGAAACTTAATATCATTAAATCCTATGATACCATTTACACTTTGCATATTTTGAGCATTAGCATCTATAATAAACACATTAATACAATTTTCAAAATCTGACATGAGAACTCTTGAGAACTCAAAGCACTCAAGCGGGTTTTGCCAAATTAGCTTCTTTCGTCAATATTACTGAAAATCAAGAATACGAATATCTCTATTACCGAAATTATATTTCACTGTTACAGATCGCTCTAGGATTTTAGAGATCTTTATGAGTATATTTTGTGGTTGGTTCTTTGAAGCGGGGGAAGCAAGAAACCAAATTCCAACGGACTGTTTGAAGGTCAGAGTTCGCGTAATTATAAACATTTCAGTAAAACTACTCATATAAAACATCAGCTATCCGTATAAATTATAGCTTACCGAGGAAACTGTTAGCTCAAGCGTAAACTTAGAGCTTAATGTCTGCCTAATTTCCTTGTTTACGTTGAATTTCAATCGCAGCAGTTCCACAATTGAAGAATAAAGTTCGCTCATGCATTAAATTTTCTTCGTTGCGAGTTCGAAGCACTCTGATACAACAGAGAACCTCACCAGGGTAGGCTGGCCCTTTTATACTTTTGTCGGTAGTTTCTGGACTAGTTTAGCCGATTTTAGCCAATCAGAATCAAGTTGGAATGGTAAATTTGTGCTTGGTTTGACTGTGGGTTTCCTGTGTGAATCACTTGTGGGGTGTTTTACTTCCTGTGAATCACTTCGGAAACTACTGGCGGGGTGTTTTATTTCCGGTGCAGTAGTTCACACAGGGATACCAAACTGTGAACTAACACGTTGTGATAGCTAGAAATTCCTGTGGGACCCCTCCCTCAACAAAACCTGAAAAGGCTACAAAAATAGCCTGGGAACATGTGGGTTTCCTGTGGAAATAATTCAAAATGGCGTCCAAATAAAGGTAAAATACGCTAACTTGTTCCATTTGTATTATTTGTTTTTATTACCTCAATAATTCTTTTTTCTGGGAAAAATCTCAGTAGTTTCCGGAAACTAAGTGAACTACTCTAGATCCGCCCGTGGGCACTATCTATTGTCTGGGGGGTAAAACAACAAGTGGGTTTATGTATGAGATAGAGTATCGAAACACCAAGAGTCATGCAATTGCAGATGGGCTCTCTAGATTTCCCCTACCATGCTCTCGGGAGGATTTGAAACTTAAAGACCCAGTCGAAGTGTTCCATCTAAATCAAATTGAGACATTACCAGTAACGGTATCAGAACTTAGAAAAGAGACATCTATAGACCCTGTCCTTGCACAGGTTTACCAATCAACTATGAGTGGTTGGACTTCAAAGTCGATGATTGAGCCTGCACTACTTTCATACTTCAACAAACGCGAAGAACTGACTGTACATGATGGCTGTCTGCTTTGGGGAGTGCGTGTGTTAGTACCTGAGAAACTTCGAAAGCGAGTGCTAGATGAAGTACACGAGGGTCATATTGGAGTCCTAGAAATGAAGGGTCTAAGGAGATCATATGTACTTGTAGAGTACTTGTAGAGCATGTGAAAGCTGCCAATTGACCCAAGGAAATCCACATAGACTTTGCTGGTCCCTTTATGAACCACATGTTCTTAATTGTTGTTGATGCCTATTCAAAGTGGCCGGAGGTTAAGATTATGAACTCTACAACCGCAGCAAAAGCCATCGAAGCGCTACGAGAGATATTTGCTACTCATGGCCTTCCAACACAAATTGTCTCTGATAATGGGCCACAACTGGTCTCAGAGGAGTTTACGAACTTTCTGAAGTCAAATCACATACAAGCATTAAGGTCAGCCCCATATCATCCAAGGTCAAATGGATTGGCTGAACGATTTGGTAAAACACTGAAACAAGCCTTGAAGTGTGATCAAAGTAAAAGAACAATACAACAAAAAGTTTGCAACTTTCTATTACAATACAGAAACAGTCCACATGCAACTACGGGGAATACACCGGCAGTTATGCTTATGAACCCTTCACTGCGGTGTCGTCTTGACGCGTTAAAACCTAATGTTGGAGCAAGAGTCCAAAATAAATTAAATGCAGAAACATTGGAACAAAAGAAGAACCATGTCATGCGTCATTTTGAAACGGGAGAGACAGTACTGGCAAAGAATTATGTACGTGGAGACCCTTGGGTGTCTGCCACTGTTGTGAAGCAAACTGCACCAGTGTCATATGCAGTCAAAGTAGGAAACACTTTATGGAAACGACATTTGGATCAGTTGAGATCAACAGAACTGATTAATACTACACTGTAGTCAACAGAAAACCAACAACAATTACTGCCAAGCAATTTAGAGAGCTTTCCAGTTCAAGCAGAGTTAACTATGCCTACAGATGTGGCGCCAACACCTCAAGCTATACCAGACCAAGCTTCGCCAACTGTACAAGACAAAGTCCAATCAACGACTCAAGACAAAGTTCAAGCTACTGCACAAGACAAAGCTCCACCAATTGCAACTGCTGGTGAAGACATCAGGCCAAGAAGACAGACAAAGCCACCGCTTGGCTGGAGGACTATTATACCAAATAGGAAAAAAAAAATCAAAGACTGACAGACATTTTATCTCAAGATGTAGAAAAAATTCTGCAGGTGTAAACAAGGAATAATTTAAACGGAACATATTCCTCTTAACACTAAATATTAACGGGTTTCTTATAAATTGACTTTGAAATGTTTTCCCATACAAATTCACTGTTCTGTCAACTAAACGTTGAACATGCGCAGTCGTTTGACCGCAGTGTTATGACGCACACGACGAATGTGCATTTGAGGCCCAGTTCAAGAAACTCTAAGGCTTGCAGATACCGGGAAAACAAACCTCCAAAAGCAGCGAAAAAATTCTATAAGAAAATTCATTGGATGACGAGGGAATTCCACGTTGAATTCCGCGTTGAATTTTTCGAGTGAAATTCAACGTGGAATTCCCGAGTCGGGAAATGAATTTTCCTTGAATCCCATAGCGGACATAGAAAAAATAAATAGAGAAGATTTTGTCCATTTTTTCAAAGCGCACGGCAAGCCATTCAAGAGCAAGTACACAAAAATAGCCAGCGAATGAGAATGAAGCTGTAGTCGTGAATGAAAATCGTCTCACTTGCAAACTTACTTTGCTTTGCTTTGAAGTTCAACCTCGTGTTGAGTATTTGAGGAACAAAATTATTGTCAAACTACTGGGAAATGTACTTTATTTGACTGCAATTGGAACTGGAAACCATGTAAACATTGTCCTGGAGGAATGTCGATCTCATGAATGGCAAAACAACACTTGTTTGTCGGGAAAAATGGTCTGGAGCATTTCAAAGTCAAACGCTCGCTTTCATATTATGTACTAGGCGTAAAAATGTCCTTTTCCTATTAGTTATTGCGTCTTTTTCTTTGCTTGTTTTCTCATGATAATTTTTGGCAGCTATTGAAGTTTGTTTTTGAGCTATTTCAAATTAAGTTTCGCTAAAAACAAAAAGAAGAAACACAGCAATCGCGAGCTACCTGTGTAAGTATGCAATAGACCACTTCACGCTGTCGGCTGCCATTTTGAATTGGGACAAACACGCCAGAATTATTAGAAATTCCCATCACTTTGACTTCCAGTAACTCCGCTCTTTTTTGATGGATTTTCGAAATTTCGCACTTTTTGAAAAGGTAGCGTCGATCTTTTTTAGGTCTCTTACTGTGATGAAAATTAGAAAGCTATGTTTTGAGAAAAAATAATTTTTGTTTTCCAAATAGAACATTCGGCGCGCGAATTTTCGAGATTATTAGAACCATTCGTGAAAAACGGGGTGTCTCAAAAAACTTAGTTACAACACTTGCATTGCTTTTATTTTCAGTCCCACAACTGGTGTCCATAGCTGCTGTTTAGTGAACTTTAAATTTTAAAAATCCATCAGAAAAGAGCGGAGTTACGGGAAGTCAAAGTGATGGGAATTTCTAATAATAAGCCAGTTCGGAGTTTAAGAATCGTTTCTTATGCGCATGCGATTTTATCCCGAATTTCTCACCTTCTTTTGTTTGATTAAAAACAAAAGAAGTTTTAAACAAAAGAAGGTGAGAAATTCGGGATAAAATCGCATGCGCACTGAAAACGATTCTTAAACTCCGAACTGGCTTATTCTGGCGTGTTTGTCCCAATTCAAAATGGCGGCCGACAGCGTGAAGTGGTCTATTCCACACTGAATTCTCACTCCATGTTTTACCGTCAATATCTTTGGAAAAATATTTTCCTTTGTCTTGAAATCTGTTGAATCTTTTTTATTGGCTTGTATTTTCATTTTATATTGAACTACAAAAAATAATTATTTTTCAAACACCGATTATGAGAAGGAAAAGGAATCAAAACGGTCGCGGGCTGCCTGTGTAAGTGGCCAATTCCACGCTGAATTCTCACTCCTCGATGGACTTGATAGCCAATCAGCGCGCGAGTTTCGTGTGAGGCTATGGGATTCAATTAAAACTGGTCAGCAAGTATTACAAGGTAATTTTAATAACCACCATATCAATTATGTATCAAGATTTTAAAACAGTACAGTCACACAATCTAAACTTTTACAAATTTTAATCCCTCACACTTTAACATACATCATAGTTTACGAAAAGTTAAAATAGTTGATTATTCGCATACCCTCAGAACGTGTAATTAAAACAACAGACTTCAGTTTTTGTAGAGGGGTCCGTAGTAAATGGTGACTGTCGCGTTGTAGAGAGTTGTCCGTCCGTCAATTTGAGGTGTTCGTTTGGAGAGAATTCACTGTATTGAAAAGTATATATGTGTTTATCAGGAGAATACAGAACCATATTACAATGAAAGGTAAACTAGATTAAACGACGGAGCATCGATTCCGTTCACTCGCTTTATGTTTTGCTTTTTCAATCCTTTTGAGCAATTGACCGTTTCTATTCTACAGACGACTCTTTATGTTCGTCTCGTATAAAGACGGTCAGAAGACGACGCATTAGGCGCCCCAGGCTCTATCTCTTTATACGAGACGAACATGAACACCCAGTTTTGTCCAAATGACTTCGTTCACTTTTACGCGTCTGTAAAATAAAAACGGCGAATAGGAATGAAGGGACCACACGAAAAGCGCAGACAAAGAATCTTCATTTCATGACAATATTGAAGCGCAGAAAAAATCATCAAGCGGCAAGGTTAGGAAAGTAAAACAAGATTTAACTTTAATGTTGGTTTGCATGTGGGAGTCATGATTAAGTGATAAATTGTTTCCTCCACATTGAATTACGGTAATTTATTCCGAGCTTTCGGACCTTAGGTCCATCATCAGGGACATGACACAGTGGAATTGTATTTATAAACGTCAATATATTGAATTAACTGTCAAAACGTCTCGCGCGCGCATGGTGTAAAACCGCGCGCGAGCAAGAAAACTACACATTACAAAATAACCAAATAAACGATACGATGTACGGGAAAGAAATAGATAAAAACTACAAACATATAGAAAGTACTGGCGTTGTATACCAGATTCCATGTAAAGATTGCAATGCTAAGTATATTGGTGAGACAGGTAGATCTTTGGAAACTAGACTTAAAGAACACAAAGCAAGTGTACGACTGGCCAAATGCGAGAGTTCGGCTTTAGCTGACCATGCCAATAGTCTAAGCCATGATGTGGCATGGGACGATGCCAGTATACTTACATCGCAAGACCACTGGCTGAAACGAAAGATCACAGAGGCTATGATGATAGCAAAAGACACAAGTGCTCTTACCAACAGAGACTGTGGCAGGAAAATGCCAGACAACTATCTGCCTCTCATTAACAAAATATAATTGTTTAACTGGTTTTTTTTGTTTTGTTTTTGTTTTGTTTTTTTTTTGTTGAACTTTCTATATGTTTGTAGTTTTTATCTATTTCTTTCCCGTACATCGTATCGTTTATTTGGTTATTTTGTAATGTGTAGTTTTCTTGCTCGCGCGCGGTTTTACACCATGCGCGCGCGAGACGTTTTGACAGTTAATTCAATATATTGACGTTTATAAATACAATTCCACTGTCATGTCCCTGATGATGGACCTTAGGCCCTGTTCAAACGAGCTCTCAAGTCGATTCAAGTTTTGACTTGAGCGAGCTTGCATCTTCGTTTGAACACCAACTTGCATCGACTTGAGTCTACTTGAATCGACTTGAGAGCACTTTGAACGTGCTCAAAATTTTTCTCAAGTCGATGCAAGTTTTTCCTCGTTTGAACAGTCACCACGCTAAACTTCATAAGTTGTTTTTCATATTTTTTCGTCCGAACTTCTGCACATTTCTTCTCCTACAAATAATTCAAACAAAAACAAAACTGATTTTCTCGCTGTCCTTCAGCTAACTGATTTTTCTTGAACGTTTTTGAACATTTTTCATCGACTTGCGTGGATAGGTGTTCAAACGAGGACGCAAGTTTCAAGTCAAAACTTGAATCGACTTGAGAGCTCGTTTGAACAAGGCCTAAGGTCCGAAAGCTCGGAATAAATTACCGTAATTCAATGTGGAGGAAACAATTTATCACTTAAGATTTAACTTGGTGATTCACCTGCCTATATCAAATCCTGGCCGATAGTCAGTTTTAGTTTTTGATAGTTCTTGATTTTTGAGAATATCTTTCATTTCTGATTCACCATGCAGCAGTCTTTAAATAAAATAAAATGAAAGCAAGGTTCATAAGCCGCCGATTACAGAGATTCAAACCAAAATCCGAGATTAAAGAATGGGGAATGATTTGGGGAATGATTTGGCTTGTTTTATTCTCTACTTCTCATACCCAAATTTCAAACAGTTACGCCGATTGATAACCTTTTAGAACTAAAGAAACTCATCAAACTATAATCAGCATCTATAGTTATAACGTACAGCACACAGTACATGGTTGTAACTCTTTGGCCCCGTTCACACTACAGCATTAGATCGATCTGAGATCGATCCAGTCTAGTACATCGCCTCAAGCTGGATCGAACTCAGATCGATCTAAAACTGTAGTGTGAACAGGGCCTTAAACTATCCGTGTTTCCCAACATTCCTTTTCAGTGTTTTAACATTAGTTTTGAATGTATTTTTTGAGATAAAGAAAATATTGAATTCATTCATAGTAACTATGATTCAATTCAAGGTGTTCTTTGATCGTCGTTGTTTTGATCATTTTCATAAAATGAGAATTTTGAAATGAATGGGGTGTAAATATTAAAAATCTTCGGTAGATCAGCAGAAACAGCCAGTTTCAAGTTCATGGTGAAAATGCCTGCGTTCTGAATATCTGATGTTAGCCATGACGACCTCTTGAATATTGAGCTAGATTTGGTGCCTGGTGCTTTAAGCTAGTTTTCATTTTATTTATTTACAACAGTTTCATACGATATTGCCTATTTTAATAACACAAATGTTTTCAAATATTTCAAAGTTTATCTAACGGTCACCATAGTAAAAACACGGCCAATCAAAATTCAAGAGGGATCGTTTTACAAATTTGCATACTGCTTCCGGACTCGGAGAAAACAAAGAGCCGCTAACCGAAACGGAATTAGGGGTCCCAAGAAGCCAGGATTTTGTGAGCCGTAAGCGACGCAGCCTACCCGTACTAGGGCCTACAAATCCTAACAATAAATCCTAACAATCATGCAAATCGAGCGTAGAGCAGTCATCTGTCACACGGAGTGAGCGACGGTCAGAAGTGTATTCATTAATGAAGAAATTGGCCTGTAGCGTCCACATTTTTAGGGGGAATGCTGCTTTGAGCTTATGGAAAAGAAGCGCTGGCATGTCTTCTTTGATTCTGTCGCAAAATTATGGCCGTGGGTCTATTTTTCTTGGATTTATAGTGCTCTGAATGGAGGTCGTTGTTGCCAGGAGTGTGCGGCCTTAGGATTTTCTTTAGTAGGGGAACCAAAATTACGATAACCGTCCGTAAAATCGCCCCCAAATGGCTTCAAACTCAGTCGAATATCATTTGAATGAGATTACAAGTTATCAAGGTAAGCAATTTTTATTCATAAAAGTACCAATTTACGTGCTAATAATTCAAATTTAGAAGTTAACTGAGATTTGGGTACCCCCCTGAACACTCTCAGATGTGAATAATATGATATGTTAAAATAATATTACCGGCTTAACTATTGATCTATGTTTACGTTCCACTAGTATACCACAAGAATGCAAACAAAGTCTACACAAAGAACAATAGGAAACTCTATCAAACAATCAACAATATTATCAATTTTGGAAATGACAAGCTGATGGTACGATCTAAACTTATACAGACACGTTGTATTCTAGTAAAATGAGGTACAGCTTCAAAAATGACGATAGTTTGCTGTAGAAATCAAGGTTTACTGAGCGTAACTATGCATGGCTTCCATGCAGGAATGCTACCACTGCGTAAGGCTTTTGTCATCAAAGAAACCCAATTTAGCTTCTTCTCAGCGTAAACCGTGGGAATTGAAAAAAATTGATGTTGATCTAAAAGTTCGACATTATTATTTGTGACATAAATCGCGAAATGACGTTCAATGGTAAATATATAAGTCAATAGTTTTGAACAAGGAAGTTAAGAGACATGATATGATAACGTTAATTGTAAATAAATTGGTATCCAAAGGCCGGTCTGAACTCATTCCATTAAAATAGATGTCATAACGAGAACGTAACAAAAAAGGTCAAATTGAAGGGCAAATTTAAATCATCAAGCGTCAAATAAAATCACTTTCAATTAATGTTCCACTCTAAAAACAAAACTACTAAGTAATAGTTCGGACATTTGGGTAGACATCGCGGAAAGTTTATAAGGTTTCTTCCAAATGATGTGACAGTTTTGATGATTATGACGTCAAGACTTTTTACCCCCCTCCCTCCTTATTCAACTTATTCATTATTATACTTATTCAACTTGAACGCCAATTAATAAACAATTGAATCGCTGCTTGGGGTCTTTGACCCGACGTTTTTTTGAAATAGGTTTATTCTTTGTTTTGAATATATGGTCACGCGCTATCTGTTCAAATATCGCGTTTCAATGTATCCATACATAAATAAGCGAAAAACGTTTGGCGCGAAGCCCCTTAGAAGCGAATCGAAAATATCACTTAAAGATTTGGGTAAGATCAGTTGATTATTTGGATGTTCGCATATTAGAATGCATTGAAAGACCTAATCATATCCTCATATTGAGGTGTTTGGATTCTTTTTTTTATTTTTTATTTTGCTTTTATCAAAAAAGATTACTTGATTTACAAGTACTGAAGTAACCGAAGACGAAAGCGACGAAAGTGTGGAATAGAAGGGCCATACAACATCCTCTTTTTTTTCGTATGAATTTTTTATTTTGTTTCGTTTTTCTCTCAGAACTTGTTATTGCCTTTCACCCTTTAACTCTATTGATTGCCAGTTATCGATAGACACTTATAGCTGTCGGTTGCTACTTATATCTGTCGAACGTCACCATATAACTGTCCATAGACACTTATAACTGTCGATAAACACTTATAACTGTCGATAGACACTTGCATCTGTCGATTATTTGAATGGTCAAATACAAATTTCAAGGTTTTATATTATAGTTTGCATTGGCGTTTTAATCGCTAATTCTGTGTCTCTTGAATTGGATTCAGACCCTAATAGGCCCCTTGCAGCATGTCAGAATGCAGCTCAATTTGGAGGGCAAGACAATAGGTTTCTGGTTCTCTGGAGTTGAGATTCTTTTGTTTTGCCCTCCAAATTGAGCTGCATTCCGACGTGCTGCAAGGGGCCTATTCAAACCGAGCTGTGTGTTTGTTTGTTGGTTGGTTGGTCGGAACGTTCGTTTATTTATGAAGCTGAGTTTCAGTTCGTTCTTACTATATGTTATAAATACTAAACGTAATTACCACCGCGTGTTACCTGTCTCCAACAGATACCAAGTCAAGTCGTCACACAAAATTCGATTCACCATGGATAAGGACCCGCAAGGCAAAAAGAAATCTTCAAGATCATCGCTGAAAAGAAAGCCCATTGAACACCATCTAAATGGCAATTTTCACAGGGTAATAGGGATATTTACCATGTACTTTGCTTAATTACTTCAATACTTACTGAACCAGAGACTAAACTAAGCAAACAAAACTTGAAATGATAAACGTCAAAATTCTGCGCTTTCGTTCCAGATACATTCATATTCAGGGTTCAATTGTTGGGAAGTGGGTTAGCGCTATAGCCCAAGGTTGCCAAAAAAATCATTGATTTTACCCTAAATTTCTTGCATTCGATATGCAAATGTATTTCAAGCCCAAAATACAGACATGCGCAGACAAATTGTATACATGCTGCTTGGCATGTAATCTAACTTGCATTGCATGATAAAATACATGCTTGTTAAGCATGTCAAGATCATTGTCATGTCCTAGACAGATTAATAGCCATTCACTTGCAATGACATGCCCAGCATGTTCGTACTTACTCCCCCTCGGACATTTCACTTCATTGTGGTTGCCAATAGACCATTTCCGAGATGCGTAGACCACTGACAAAAGTATCGCGGGCACGACTTGAAAACGAGGTTTTTTCGGGCACATTTGTTTCTGACAGAAACTTTAGTAAGTAAGGCTAAAATAACATCTTTTTGCGGCTCTCATTTAAGCTGTAAGACAAAACTAAAGGATTCCAGCTTTGTAATGATTTTGATCTAACTATCTGGACTTTCATTTCTGGCTATGAAACTAAAGAACAGAGTTTTGAAGGGCGATATCAGCTGAGCCGTTTCGGCTCTGTGAAAGGGCTAGCAGCTGACTACAAAAAAGGCTTTTTATAAGGTATTTTCTTTTAGTCTTTATCATGTCTCGTATCTGGAAGTCTACATCAATATTTGATAATATTTCAAGTTAATAGAGCTGATTTTAGAAGATGTTTTATTGGTAACGATCAACGAGCGATTGGATGTTTCACTAAAAAAGCTGTAAGTTGAGAATTTTATGACTTTATTGTACAAAAACATTAATACTCTGATAAACAAAATGATCAATAAATTATTTTCTATTGAATCTTGAATGTTTTTATGAGTTATTCTTCAACTGAAGCATTTATTTTCTCCTTTTATCAATACTCTTGTGGGGATTTCTCGGGGATCTTTGACTCAGTGATCGATTTTAATGTCAAAAAGTCGCCAAAAACAGTATATTCTTTATATCAGCGGAATTCTATATGGATCCAGTTGTCGATATGTAATGATAGAAGTAATGATTTTTCCATGAGGTCTTAAAATGTGATTGTTTTTGAATCGTCTGTTCAGAAAAATCTTTCTGCTATTTTGTTGACATTGCCCGAAAATGCCTCGTTTTCAAGTCCGTCCGCGATCTTCTTGAAAGCGGTCTCCGCATCTCGGAAATGGTCTATTGACGTACAGTTAGCATAGAAATAATGCGTGCATGCGGTTAAACATTTTTAAACTAACGCTGCTGCGTCTCTGTTGCGTTAGTATGCTTTCTTTTTCAATAGGCATGATGAAAAAAGGAAAATGCTAAATAAGTGTGCATTCAAGTAAATTAGGGCCACAAAATTTGTACATGTCAAGAATTGTCTACTACGTAGTTGAAAATGTTCTTTAGAGCGCAAAATATTTAGAGGTTAACGCACTCAGCGAGTGAATTATCGGGATTTATCTTCACGAGTTTGCTAACAATGAACGAGAAATTTTAAATACGTATGAAAAAATTTCGAGTTCATTGTTAGTAAACGAGTGAAAATAAAATCCCGATAACTCACGAGCAAAGAGTGCGTTAACCTTTTTATTATTCAATTTGAATACACTGCAGAAGCAGGCTAAAACTGTCAGTCGACATCTAAGATCACTAGAAATAAGCTTAACTCAAGTCACCCAAAATAGTAAGACTTATTCACAATTTATTTAATAGCATTTGGTAATTTTAACAATACAAATTAAAATAAACCTTTCAGAAGAAAACTAGGAGAAAAGTACCATGATACAAGAATAATAAACGAGTTCTCAGAATCCATGTTTACAACTTGCTCGGTAAAATTGAAATCGTCCATAAGTCTTATAAACAAAGAACTCAGACTTTTTTGGATCGTTAAGTGATTCAGCACTGAGTCCTAGAACTCGGTAAGTGAAAGGTCTAGAAAATTATCGCTGGAGTTTTGGATATAGGTTTAAACTGGCGACTTACGGTTGAAACGCTGCTAAACCTTGGTGCATGAAGCCGGGAAGAAGTAGTTTTCGTTTGTTGACAGCCGAAGGCTGAAGTACTCGTTTGGCGATTTTTTCGATTCATGATAACTTAAAATTTCTTTACCCCATCTGAGAGAAGTTGCGGGGAAAGGATTTCCAGACTTTCTGTTGGATATTTTTTAGATAGCCAGTCTAAAAAACAAAAATTATAGTGATGAATTTGCAAAGCCGGCGAATAGTGTTTTGACAAAAACAACACGCCAAAAACTGAATTTACGGTTTGAATGAAAGTTAGAACTTCGTAAGCTTACCGTTAAAAACAGAGACAGACTTGTGGCGACAGACCTTCTAAACTTTCTATGAGATAGGTTTTGGATAACAGTTGAAATATGTTGATCTCAGTAAGCTCCAAAAACTTCAATGAAATCGAGTTTACCTTCATAACGCACGCGTGATTTTATATAAAATTAATTCGTCGGAGTTAATACGTCGTGACGTGTTGTCACGTCATAACAACGCGTCACGTGGTACAAACTGACCAATCAGAAAATCAGAATTTGTACAGTGTATGAAATTAATAGCCAGACGTCCAATAAACATTGATATGGCTTGAACGTAGCTTGATAATGTCTTATAAACTTCTAAAGGACATGCATGAAATTTCACAAAAATCATGCGCATATCATAAAAAACTCTGAAAAATCAATTCAAAGTTTACTTCCTAAGCCATTTAAGGAATGATATCATAAGTAAACTAGATGTTGTCCCTGATTATGAGTATATACTCACAATCAGGGACAATATCCAGTTTACTTATGATTTAACCCTTACTTAGCGCTTTCAAACAACTGACCCTGTTGATTAACTAAAGGCCTTTTGCATCAACTGATCACATGGTGCAAAATCTGCCACTCTGGCAGGCAAAATCAGACACACTTAGAGGTGATGCATCAAACAACATTACATATCTTATAAAAGAACCCTAATTCACCTGATGGATTAATACGTGGATACGCTGGGGTGTGACGTTTATGTAGGGGTAGAGTAATAAATTTGGCTGTAATCTTCGTATCCACTTCCTATAGCTATCTTTTACAGTTTTCACGTTTTGCAGATTTGAGGAAATTTTGTAAGTGACGTTCATTTTTATTGTCATTCCTAGGCAAACAAATCTCCAAGGTACAACAGAGACGGAAAAGACCCAAAAATCCATAGCACAATTTGTCGGGATGACCTTAGAACTAGAAATGACAAAGATTTAAACGACCCCAAAACTCCATTTGGCAACGATGGAAATGACCCCAAAGTTACAAGCGACAGCAACGAAAACGGCCAAGAAGCATCAAGCGTCAACGAGGAAAGCACAATTCAAGAACTAAAAAGTCGATTAAAGGACAAGAAAAAGCTGGCAGAGAAGCTGAAAAACGAGATTAAAACGAAGCAGACAGAGCTTGACGAGAAAAGAAAAACAGAAACAGAACAGAAAAGTGAAATTGTAAAGTTGCGAGATGAAGTGAAACGCTTAAGATCTAGACTTCAACAGGTAGAGGACGAATTGCAGTCACTTCGGGAAAAGTACGAGGCTCTCAAGGGGGATTATAACAAATTGGTTCTTGGACAACTGTGCAAAATGCTTCAACAAAACATCTTCAAACATATATTTCCGAAGAGAATATCGCAACATTTCGGTTCAAGACGAAACTATCACATTTTTTTGGTAGGAAAAGAGAAACAAAGATGGGAAGACATGACTACAAGAGAAAGAGACATGATTGACGAACGTTTGAGTGAAATTAAAAAGTATCTCAACTGGAATAAAAAAATAGAGGACCTTATACGTGATATTGAAGAAGAAAGGAACGAAGCAGCCCATCGGGAGTTAAAGCTGCCAGATGATAAAAGAAAAGTTTTGAAAGCTATTAGAAGCTTGAGTCAGGATGGCTTTTTCAGAAGCTTAAATCATTCAACAAAAGATGCAGAGAGAATCCTTCAAATGTGGGAGGACAGTGAAAAGATGTTGAAGCGCGATCAATATTATTACCGTAAATGAAACTTCATTCAGAAATGATTTCATAATATAGCGGGGATTTTATGTCTTTGACAGGGCGCGGGCTTATTTAACAGGTGGGCTTGTACAAAATTCGGAAGTTCATACGAAATAGTACATACAATTCTTTTTTACACATTTATTACCTGTAACTCACTAGATTTGTAGACTGTAGTTCTCTGTATATAAGCTACATTTCTGTGCCTCATCGCAAATTCATAACATCTCCCATGGTGGCCAAAGAGCCGATTCAAGGACACTCTCAAGTCTTCATCAGTGGGTTGGAACTGACTCCAGAGAAATACTTGCCCAGAACGTTTCAGCCTTTCGTTTTGCTGTCTCAAATGGAGCTGCAGTTTCATGGACTAAAACCAAATGTTTTATACTTTAATACTTACATTAATACATGTACATATTTCAAAACTACCAGCGTTCTTAAAATTGACTATACATAACTGACACTTGTATTTTGTAGTGTAAAAACACTTACATCATAATTAGAATACAAAATTATAGATTACAGAATGCAAAAGTTTTAACGGATGGAAGTGGAATGCTAATATGCCCTTATGAGTTTCATTTCTAGCATTGCCGATAGACTGGATAACATTTTCTGATGAGGAAAAAGTAGACATAATCTTGCATAGATCAACTAAGTTAATTATCATGCAATCAAAATCCTCAACTGTTTTATTACTGTTCAAAAGTATATAGTACAAACACAGCGATTTGCTTCTTGATTTTAAATATAATTATATTTTAGGATAAGGTTTTCTTTTACTTTTGTTTCTTTTTTGTTTCATCTCACCATTTGTAAACTATAGAACATAAACCCCCTAGATGAGCCTCGCTCTTGAGGTTAATATTGTCACAAATATGTTAAAAAAAAAAAAGAAACACACATAGCAAAAGATCTAGGCATGATAACTAACCTCATTCTGCCTGCCTATCTATAATTAGATTATTTAGTTATTTTGGCTGGGACACAGATTTTATCCTTATATTTCTTACCTTTATGTTTTTACAATAATAATATTGATTACTTGTAATGCACGTACGGATCATGAGAATATGATCAAATTATGCACTGAATAAAATAATAAAAATGCTATAGCGTTAATGATAACGTTATTTGGACTGCCGGCCTAGCTCTACAACGAAGGTGTACACTAGCCATGCATGCAAGCACAAGGTCGAAGCAATGTACATAGACTTATATTAATGGTTGCTGTCACCCTTGTTTTGGGAAGCAAGCGTGGCCGAGCAGCCCGGGGGAAGGGACTCCATCGTAAAAATCAGCGATTCGGTATCTTTTAGGGTGTTAGAATTGAAGTTCAGAGTTTTAGCGTTTCCTTGTCTCTCTTAGGGTTTCAAAATAAGCCCATCGCTTATTATCTTGTTCTCAAATGGAAGAAATTTACCCAACAAAAGCGTGTCGATCGTTCAATTTTATGTTCATAAGCTTGTTATCGTTGGTATCTCTAAGGGAAAAATCGTCCAGCCACGCCCTTCTTAAAAGACTTCCGGTATCTTTTAGGGCTATTTTTTTTAAATTTCCGACGGTTTTTTTGAATTCTCCGGGTGCTCCGTTTTTTCCTCCCTCAGTAAAAACGAACTACTTTTGGTCGAAACTGTACTCCGTGATCAGACATTGATCGTATGGTGGCTGCTACGTGTGTGTGTATGTCAATTTGTATGTGTAAACGTGTCATTTATTGCTCATAATTGAAGCGTCTTCTATAAACCTCCGACTCGACCACGTTGAGCTGCGCTTTTCTTAATTCAGCACTTAGCTGCAAGGAAGGGTGATGAGCCACCCAAATTTATTTATTTTTATTTATTTATCACTTACATCTGAACAATTAACTCAACTTTAACAATATTCCTTTCCCCTCGAAGAAACGCTTGCTACACAGATTACTTTAACAATGGTACTATAGTTTGATGGTACTATATCGATACTATTAGCAGGGTAGTGGGGCTGAGCTGGACGCCCCACTCACCTAAGGAAAGTGACGTGTTCAAAATATAGCTTCTCTTTTTGAGGTGCAGTGATTACTGCATGGCAATAATTTCCTGGCTTGATAGGCAAATTATGGCCTCTTTTGCATCATAGTTGCCATAGCAACAACTCGTGGTGTCTCCGTTAAGATTGCTATCCCGTGGGCACTACCGAGTGCCGGGCGGAATATCTGGGGATAGGCTGGACTTGTTTGGCATCCATCTAGGGAGTATAAGCCCAATCAAATGGTGTTTTCAGCCAAGATAACTAGTAAGTGGAACTCAGATATATGTACAAGAAATGACAAAGAAGGCCAATGAGAGACTTTTCCTTCGAATTCTACGCGAGTGTAAAAAACTAGGCTGGCCTCCCGATGGACGTACGTTGGAATTATTACGTATTTTTTTAGAATAATTAAGGCCTCTCCTGGAACACGTCTCACCGAAATGGGGTGGGATCGATCCCCAGGTTGCTATTAAGGTGGATCAATACAGTTATTATCTGATCTTACCTCTCATTTTCTTTGGTCGTTTTTTTACTCTTAATGTGTACTTAGCAACTTGATTGTTGGACCAAGTATTGAGTTAAGATTGAAGTTTAGAATAACACCAATCTCACCGTGATCAACGTTGCCTAGGCAACGATAAACTAATGTCAACAAAATTAGTTTTTACTAAATATCTCAATCTGATCTAAGCTCGAGAAACGACAAACATTCTGTTAAATTTCATGAAAATGCACACCAATTTCACCATGTTTCGGGGCAATTAATCTGCATGTTTGATTTTTAGTTATTCGATAGGATTTTGCATCCGTGGTCAATTAGCTTCATTTGACATTCCGAAACTTTAAAGCCAAATTCAAAATGTTTTAAACGAAATTAAACGCCAACAATTGCACTCTAAAACGTATTTACCAGTGCTCTATCCTTGGGAAAAATGCTGAATTGATTTACGTATTATTAACAGAGATATTTATTTTCGTGTTTATGCGTATGTGTTGAGTATTTTTAGCTAAGAATTACATTAACACAGTTCCCCAAATATCTCCCAAATTCAAATGTATATTCGCCTCAAGTATATTAAGGCTTGGGTTGTCTGACAATTAGCCAGAATTTTGTTTCTTAAATAATTCTCTTGCTTTTAATGAAGCTGAAATTCACATTGTTCTAAAGGTACTTAGAGCACATATATGAATTAGCCTTTGCATGTGGTCTATCGATGTTGAGAAAGGAGATATTTGAGAAAAACATATATGAAAATTAGGTCACGTGACCTATTTTCTTAAATAACTCTTTATGTGAGCTATTTTTCCAAATGGAAAAGGCTGATTTGGAAAGCCCTTTCCAAAAGAAACAAGAAAATAATCGATAATGCATATGTATTCAAATCAGACTTGTTATCAAAAGAATTGAGTGCGGTATACTAACAAGGACTTGAAAATGGTCACATTTTGTATTTAGTTCAATAGAAACGAGACTGATTTGAATACATTACTACAAACAAAACCAGCATTCATTTCGGTCCCCCCCAATCGCTTTTCTAATGGTTCGTCCATCATGGTTACCCAGTGTTAGAATTATTTTATTCAAATTTAACCTGAGAAAAAATTGGCAACCTAAGGGGCTGTTGATCTAGGGTGACTTGTCCCTACTGGCGGGGATAGCACTTTTATTTTCCAAATGAGCGTAGTAGCACCAAACTTGCAATACACTTCAAATATACGATCAAACTTTTTATTCTAAACATGTTTCGGCATTTCACATGCCATCTTCAGTAGACTAAAGATATGATTACAAAATTTCATAGACCTAGTTATATATATAGTACGTAACCTGATATACTATGAATGACAACTAAATGATACTTTTATTTTCCTTTTTCTGGAGGACACAAAACAAAAGATCACGGTTACCAGAGACAACTCGCCTTTATAGAATGGTTTTTATTTGTCTGTGAAAATTGGCAAACTAGTAGTTAGTACGTAAACTCTGAATCCATTGTTTTCTTTTGCTCTTTATCAACTACTACAAATTCATAGTCATCTTCTTATATAATTATCGATGAAATAGCTATATTAATTTCTTTCACGAAGTTAAATAAAATCACTGTAAGAGTAAAGATTCAGAGATTCTCTAAATTAAAAGTTTCGATGAAACTGCGACCAATATATTTTTCTTTCAATCTGGGTAAATAACTATAGTTTATATATCTTCCTAGGAGTTACGGTCAAGGCTCGGTTGCTAAGAGATCTTCAAACATGCACTAGTTTTCTCTGTACTTTCTGCTGATTGTCACCACAATTGTGGTCAAGTAAGTGTTTTACAGTCAATCACACAAAGGCGGACAGAACTTAACGTTAAAGCTGATGAATACTGATATTTTATCAAAAACGTTTGACTTTGGTTTTGAGTGTAGCTTTGATTTGTGAAACTAACGTTTCATTTGCAAATTAACGTAAAATTCCTTCTGAGCATTCTGACAAGTCTTGCGGAATCCTTGTGGCAAAACGTCGAGACTTTTGAAGCATCAAGGCGAATTTATATGGTATATTTTTTTAATTTATAAAATATTTGACATATAACGCGCGCGCTGATCGGCTACGCCTCGTGTTCCTAAGCTTGCTTTTCTCTTGCTTTACATATCTTCCATCGTGTTCATATCACAGTACAGAGAAATGCGCGCGCGTTTTATATTCCTTAATTATAGATTTATATAGTGATATCATTGTCTGTTTGCCTTTCCGTTCGTTTATTATTTGTTTGTTTGTTTGTTTTTCTGTCTGTCTGTCTGTTTGTCTGCCTGTTAATTATTTCTTTTATAATATTATTTGTTTGTTTGTTTGATTGCTTGATTGCTTTTTTTATTATTGAATAAATTGATTCAGTTGTTCACTGACTTTTAATTGATTTTCTATTTATTTTATCACCATCATGTATTATTTTATTTTCAATTTTTATTTCAGGTCCGGTGGTTGTGAGTACAGTCCCTGACACTGAACACACCACATCTTAGCAATTCTTGGCCAAATGAAACGAAAGAACTTGATTAAGAACAAAGCGTGAAAAAAGTTAAATTAAAATTGATGATCATGTGATGTATGATCATGATGATAAAGTAATGGTAATTTATTAAACCAGCATACAATCTAAACTGCTGTTCACATACTGCACACATGCCATTTCGACAGCAACACAGCCTTCGAGCCAGAGCCAAAAACAAGCTGGATTTTTAAAACTTCTAGCTGAATTAGCTAAATATGTTTCATCGATATGGGTCCCAGGGAAAAGAAAACAAGAGTTATCCCGGCTATCACAGAAAACTCGATGCGGCGGTCAAGCCTTGCTCTTCCATACTAAGACGGCAGTTTTCATTTGTCTCTACCAAGAAGATATTGTTTATGTGTAGAATTAGTGTAGACGTAGTTTTAACACCTTTATGCTACGTAATCTCTCACTTTCCATATGACAATAACACGTCTAAATACTTTACAAACTCTATCACACATCTTTTGTCGTCTAATTATCACACTTGGTACAGCTTTGATTGAGCATTCAATGACAACGTACTTTTGGCTGGCTCAAGCCAACGCTTATCGAATCATTTCCGAAAAACTTTTTGAGGAGCCTTGAGCTTAAAATGGCAAAGTTCTCTGTAAGTTAATTATGCGGTTACGATGATTTCCCCAATCAACGAGTAAAATTTGGATCCTGCAGAAAAAACTTTTCTTAGAAAAAGAAAACAGCACGTTGCTATCACACACATAAACATCCAACAGGGACTGGAAGGGGTTTTGTGTGATCCATGATTTGACTCGAGCTGAGTGCGTGATCTGTGAAAGCCAGATTTTGGCGCGAATTTCCTGAAATCGATTTTAAATATACGTGATTCGTGAATTGGCGGAACGTTTGAAGTGCGATTAGTGATCAAGACCTCCTTTCAAGACCTTGACCAAGGATTGATACAACTGAGTTTAACCTTCTGTATTAGATAATAACTGCTCACAGCAAAATTAGTGAAAGACATCTGCGCATGCTCGTAGTCACGTCTTTGTGCTTTGTAAACTTATGCAAATTCCGCTTTTACGCTTCCCTTCAACAATGGTTTTAACAAAATGTCAAAACTTAAGGACTGTTTTTGAAACTTATGGCTAGTATTCATAGATATGCCTGCATAAATGCAATATATTTGTCTCATAAAAGTATACAAGAGAAATTTTAATAAGTTATACACCGGGAATTCATTTCAAGCTAAAACTCGCATATTTCTTTTAAAAAAACATCGTAATATGCACGCATGCGCAAACGTTTTTCTCTAGTGTCGCTCACGGTATCTGATTAGGTAGAACGAAGTGAACTACCTGCAAAATACCTAAAAATGCTGGCGCAGAAGTGATGATCTGATCTAATATAATTACTGACAATCAGACCCTCAACAAAACTGCCAAAATCACGTTAATCTTAGCAAATAACGTTTCTAACTCAAATACGTATGTGTACAATGCTTGTTGTAAATCCCACATGGCTTGCAACTCTGCTTTGTTATAACAGGGCAAGTTGTTCGGGTAGTAATTCTTGTCAAAGATAGCTAGGTTTCGAAAAGGATCTGAAAAGTATTGAATCTGCTAACTTAGTAGTTTCATTACTAATTATCCTCCTTAACCCGGTTGTCACCTCTATTTTCAGGAAGTCTCGATTTTAGATTATGGAATTTTCATGATCAGGGAGATTTCGGAACACAGGAAGCCCAAGATTGCTAGGCTATACATAATACTAACGTCTGTTAAAAATGTTGATGGCGTGGCCACTATATATATATATCAAAAAATTTCAAGTGTTGTAGGCATTGTTTTCGGTAATCGCTGATGAACAGAGAGAAACAATAGATCGTGATGCGGGTAAGAGTTTATAACCTAATTTCACTTAGTTATATTGGCACGTGTCGGTTTCGTATTGCCAGAATTTCGGAAAAGACGCTAAACGGTGGGCATAAATCACCCCAAAAATGCGCAACTTTAAATTTAATCAAAATTTTCAGATTTTTTCCAAAGCTACATTATATTGTTCCTCTTAAAGTAACGATCTCAAAACTGAAAACCGTTTTCAAATTGGATGAGTGGAAGTGGAGTTATGAATTTTTCAGTTTCATATTTTTCCCGCGAAAAATTGGCGGGAAAAATTTCATACAAAATCATTCGGAATAATAAACTTTTTCAAACTACTTTTTTGCTTTAAACTGTTTCGTTGTCATACATTGCATGATGAAAGAACTATTAGTGGCCTAAAATCGTATGTTTTTAGAATTTTAATTTTTTAATGATAAATAGCTGAAAATAATTATTGTAAAAACCGTAAACGTCATAATGACGTCACAGATATCTTAAAATATCTCTAATAAAATTAATATCGAGAAAAATTATTCGTCTTAAACAGTAGATATACTAATAAAACATTACTAAAGATTTTGGAGCTAACTTGGCCCCTTCTATCGACTAGAATATTTTATTTTACTTTCTCAATGACGTCATCAAAAATTACGTCATCAAAACAGTAATTTCGTTATAACTCTTGTTCCAATCACAGACGAAAAAAAATTGCGCCAAATTAGAGAGAATGAAAACACAAACAAAATTCAGTGCTTTGTTATTACCTCGCCTTAAAAATAAATTTTGGCTAGAAATGTAACATTTTAATATGACGTCACTATGACATCAACCTCGACTCCGACTGCATCAAAATAAAATATCATATCTACTGGTAACACTCTGAAAATTTCATTTCATTATGTCAAAGATTTTTGAAATTATTTACAATCTCTAAAATGTGTCACATTTTCCTTGCGCATTTTTGAGGTCATTTATGCCCACCGTGAATCGGAAAACTCTATTCAAAATTAGTTGAATAGCATTTGATAATTTTAACAATACAAAATAAACTTTCCAGAATAAAGCTACTGGAAAATTACCGTGCAACAAGAACGTTAGATTGTTAAAAGATAATAAACAGTTCTCAAGCTTTCTCAGAATCCATGTTTACAACTTGATCGGTAAAATTGAAATCGTCCATAAGTCTTATAAACAAAGAACTCAGACTTTTTTGGATCGTTAAAAGTGATTCAGCACTGATTCCTAGAACTCGGTAAGTGAAAGGTCTAGAAAATTATCGCTGGAGTTTTGGATATAGGTTTAAACTGGCGACTTACGGTTGAAACGCTGCTAAACCTTGGTGCATGATATGAAGCCGGGAAGAGTAGTTTTCGTTTGTCGACGAGCCGAAGGCTGAAGTGCTCGTTCGGCGTTTTCTTCGATTCCTGATAAAATTTCTTTACCCCGTCTGAGAGAAGTTGCGGGGAAAGGATTTCCAGACTTTCTGTTGGATATTTTTTGGATAGCCAGTCTAAAAAACAAAAATTATAATGATGAATTTGCAAAGCCGGCGAATAGTGTTTTGACAAAAACAACACGCCAAAAACTGAATACGGTTTGAATGAAAGTTAGAACTTCGTAAGCTTACCGCTAAAAACAGAGACATACAGACTTGTGGCGACCGACTTTCTAAACTTTCTATGAGATAGGTTTTGGATAACCAGTCTAAAAAACAGTAAATATTAAGATGAATTTGGAAAGCCGGCGAACTCTGTTTTTAAGCCGTTGAAATATGTTGATCTCAGTAAGCTCCAAAAACTTCAATGAAATTGAGTTTACCTTCAAAACAGGCACGCTAAGCAGTTTTAAGTATGCTCGTTGATCTTCTCTTTTTCGAAAAATTCTCAAATTTATCACCAGGAACATTTTTTCTATCCAACTATGATGCATTGCCATGATTTGTCTATATTTATTTCATGGAAGTTATTGCATAGGCGTCACGTGTTACAATAAACTGACCAATCAGAAAATCATAATTTGTACAGTGTATGAAAATTGAATAATAATAACACATAAACACAACGACTTTGTCCTAGTGCCCTTGCCCATACAGATAAAAGCTACCAAAATCCAATGATTTTGACTTCTGAAATCCTCAAACTGAAACAAATGGGAGTCCCTCTTTGGGCTGATGCTAGTTGATGCTGCTACGCTTCCTGCTTTGGTCTGTTCGTGACGAGTAAAATACTTGTTGATGTTGAAAAAAATCAATGAAAAATTCGTCACTTACTTCACTCTAAGGACTCGCTCTATAAATAAATTTAATTCATCAGTATGAAACGTTATAGGGTAGGAACTGAACATTCGGGCCATAAAACCAATTCAAATTGAGAGTGCCCTAAAAGAACGACATAAAAACGAGCAAATTCTCTATTCATTATCAACCACTGCACATTCAAAGAGTTTTGATGACGGAATAATTGTACATTGAACGGATTACTTCTTCCCTTTCTTTAGAGCGCGCATTTAAAGTGTTTTGATGACGCAATAATTGTAAATTGACTAATTTATCTCTTCAATCGCAAGACAGCGCCATTCAAAGTGTCTTGATGACGGAATATTTGTAAATTAAATGGGTTACTTCTCGAGTTTCTTTGGAGCGCGCATTCAAAGTGTTTTGATGACACTATGATCGAATAAATTATCACTTCCATCACAATACAGCGCGAATTCAAAGTGTTTTCACAGGGGCAAAGGAGGGACTCTTTAGACGTATCTTATCTCTTTCCGCGCTCCATCTCTTCACTCTCAGAACATCGCGCATTCAAAATGTTTTCATGAGGCAATAATTGTAAATTGAATAAATTATCTCTCAACAGAGCACGCATTCAAATTGTGTTTTGATGAGAGAGAAATTGTAATTGTTTGTGAAAAGAGCAGTGCGGTCACTATAAAATACTGGTTGCATAAGTATTTAGGCGTCAAAAAAAACTTGAAACTATCCCGAGACTTGCAAAGAAATTGGTTGTTTTTCTAAGTTAGGTTATTGGGCGCGACGCATTTTGCGATCAAACAGTTGAGGTACGCCTTAAATAAAACTCAGTCGAGATCCTTAAATATTTTATATACATCGTTCATCTCAATACTTTTTAATGGATCAGCGTTCATTGAATTTGCTAGAAAAATTAAAAATGCAGACAAATTTAGATCTGCAACAATAACAAAAACTCCAAAATTTCATTATATACATCCTTTTGCATTTTTTAATCAAATCATCCGAATATTCTTATTGAGTGCGTTTCAACCAATGTGAGATATTTAAACAGAAACTAAATATATTCCAACAACTGTAAAACATGCAGTATGTTCTGAAGCACCAAGGGTTCATGTAACAGTGTCAGTATATATCACAACATCAGGTCAACTTCTCTTGCTTTGTGAGATCAATGAAAAGGTACAGCTGATATTCACAATCAGTGTGCATACGTGTCATTCACAGTGGAAAAGATTCTCCAGTTGTAACTGTCAAGACTTTCAAGTTTTCCTTTCGATGTTGCGTAAATTGTTGCATCGCGACCCGTCATTTTTTCAGCAATGGTTAGGTTTTTCATCTTTTCTGATCCGTCCATCATCCTTGGGGACAGAGTTTATTTGAATTCGTTCGTTTGTTCATTTCATTAAAATAAGCTCTGCTCCCAAGGACGATTGAGGGATCAGAAAAGACAAAAATCCAGCGCAAGTTGGAAAAATAAAGTCGCAATGTAACGATTTTGACCGTAAGATTTTTGAGGACCAGAATGGAAAAAGCTTTGCTTTACCTGTAATAAACGCAACGGAATTAAACGAGTACATATGGTAAGCGACAGACCAGTGGTTGGACAACATTCGGAATCACCAAAAGTCGCTCCAGAATCGTACTCTATTCTGGGAATTCACGGCAGGCATGTTCGTGGTCAAAATAATAGAGATTTTCTCCCAAGAGAAAGGAAATCTTTTGCTATTCAAAAACTTTCTACTGTACCTGCCCACAAACATGGCTGCCATGAAATTCCTCTATAGTATTAGATACGGCACGTGATTGAAGTTTTAAAATTTAAGATTTTTTTTAACATTTAAACGAAAGAGTTTTAAATACATTTGCGTAACAGCAAGCTACTCTAAAACCATTCTATTAGAAGGGGTCTGGAATGTCATCATGCTTCAGGCTCTGACAACATTAATCGAACCGGTCCAGGTATTTGCGGTTCCACAGTCCAACTTCATTTTTCATAAGCCTTAAGTTCATAGCTTCCACTCAAGAAAATTGGAAGGCATAACGGGTTTCAAGTAAGCGAAAGGCGTACCCATCCAGATTTTAAGACGGGTTGAATTTAGAAACCGCTTCATGTAAACACAGTCTAACACACCTTTATCGTCTTGTGTTGACGTGAATATGTTCCTGAGAATGTTCTGTAAATCTCTTCTCTTAGGCATAACATTTCTACTGCCTTGCACCATAAATTGTGAGTGTTTACGAAGTTTAAAGAAAATTTTCGTCGTAATTCTCTCACTGACCAAAGCCATATGGTTTTGCTCCAGCGTGAATGTATTCATGACTTTTAAATCTGGATTTACGAATAAAACCCTTACCACAGATTTTACATTCATATGGTTTGGTACCAGTGTGAATGTTTTCATGACGTTGTAGGCTCCCTTTTTCTTTAAATCTGTAACCACAGGTTTTACATTGATATGGTTTGATGCCAGTGTGAATATTTTCATGACGTTTTAATACGCTTTTCACTGTAAACCTTTTGCAACAGGTTTTACATTCATATGGTTTGGTGCCGGTGTGAATGTTTTCATGATTTTTAAGATCTCTTTGCCATGTAAATTATTATTTTCAGAATTGACACCAAGTGATTCAGAAGTGGAATATCCTCTATCACATTTTACACAACTATCTTCTAACATACTGCAGTCTCCTGTAACCTCAGTCATACCTTGGATTTCACTTTCACCATCAAATACTGGGATGTCACTTTGTCCTGATGCTGGTAACAAATTCTCAACCGCTTCTATTGGTGAGGTTTCCTTGTATGGGCTTTCATTCTCAACACCCTTTGACTGATTTGAAACACTGCCATAAAAGACTTCCGTCTCTGTAGTATCTCCTTGTGTGCACTCAGATGTATTATCTGCCACAAGTTGAGATTCATTTTCATAATCAAGTATTCCATTGTTCCTTTCTACCAATGTTGGTGGAGTATCCTCAACCATCTGTGAACTACAGCAGTTTTCAATGTCAAGACTGTTTGACTGTATCAAACCACGATCTACATGTACAGACAAACATCCATTACTACATCCATAATCCTCAGTTTGTGTTCCCATACAGAAAAGTAGCTGTCCATAAATAGGTGTTCCATCTTCATAGCCCTAAAACCAATAGTAGGTAATGTATGTTAGTCTCAGTTTATAAGCTGCAGTGACACAAGAATGGCCTACCATTAATACTTTCTGCTCGTTTGGACTACCTGTTTGGTGTTAGATAAACCCTTATTCAGCAACTGAAATGATGGCATTATCTAATAAAATAATATATTTGCTGAATTGGGATTTATCCAATTAAGAGTTAGCACTATCCAATGGATTCAGGAGATGGAGACACATAATAATTAAGTCATGTGCTGCAATAAACTAATATGTCCTCCAAAAGTCGTGTGATTGTCCTGTTGGGGCTATAAGAAGTTATTAATCATTAAGCTTGTTTAGTCTGAATAGGAATACTGTATCAGATTTTAGTCTTTTTTGTACAGACCTCTCTGCAGACATGGCCTGGAATTTTCCTTTATAAGTACATTGTACAAACATTATATTTGGTCGATGTATAACCAGTGGCTTCCCCCATGGGTTTTCCCTGGGGACCTTGTACACTTTTTGAAATGCTTTTAGAGACAATTATTATCAAACAGCCATAGGTATCATGTAAAGAAGTTTTTACAAATCCCACATCCTATCAACATGCAGTCATCAATCAAATTTTCAACAAAATACATCTTCATGGCATGGCATATATTGACAAATTGTTGAAAACAATTCTAATCATGAAATCAGGTTTTCATTTTTCTGTTGGGGTTCCTGGCACTGCAAAAGTTCTAGCATACTTTTATATAAATGAGGGTAAAAAAAAGTGAACATGGAACATCTGGGAATAGTCTAAAGTGTGACAGTTAATCCCATTCAAGGTATTACAAATCCCTAGGATCTGTTCTCCTGGCTCTATTTTTTTCTGTCAACAAAATTGATGATTCCCCCATTCCCTTGGGCAAGATACATAAAGCACATCTTGATAAATCCACTTGTATACTAATGTGTGCCCTGGGGGTTGACCCCTGATGGAAGCCACTGATTGTTGCATAATAATTTCTTATGATTGGACAAAACATTTCAAAAGAATATAATACCTACATTAGACCTGTCTGGCCATGTGTGTTCTGCAGTCACTTTGTTGTAATAAAACAGTAGCTGTCCTGACTTACAGAAGAACTCCATCCAATCTGTATCCACTTTTGATGACTCCATGGTTTGCTGAAACACAACAGAGCTGTCAGTATTGGATGCAGATCCTGCAAATGATAAGTATTTTTGTGCTTACATATTCAAAACTGAAAGGTTATCAATCCACATTTCATGACCACAAGAAGATCACAGAATGTACATGTATGTTGTGGTTTGGTGCA
Source organism: Telmatactis stephensoni (assembly GCA_029948255.1). NCBI lineage: Eukaryota > Metazoa > Cnidaria > Anthozoa > Actiniaria > Isophelliidae > Telmatactis > Telmatactis stephensoni. The sequence continues at coordinate 17,258 of JALIZF010001394.1, read as the reverse complement.
GCCATAATTATATTTGTTTATCAATTTGGAAAAAAATAGACCAAGAAAATCAACCTGGTTTTAAAAATTTTCAAACCAAAAGTACTGTAATTTCAAAGCACAAAATGTACATGAATCTCTAACTAGAGATTTCAAATTGCATAGAGCAAATTAATTAATTACTTCTGTGCATAGTGAGTTGTCCACTAGAGGGTTGTTCCAGAAATTATTTGAGGATCATCTGGGATATAATAGGTCATAATAATGCACTAATTAACAGGTCATTTGACACTATTTGCATCTAGATCTTCAGAATAGTTTTGAGCAATTTGGATGAGAAGAGGTTGCCATCCAACATGTTTTTCCAGATGAATCTTAAGAAAATATCCAATCTTAAATTTACTGTCATTTCTAGTGTATGCCATCTTATAATATGAGTGGATACTTTGCACTTTTTATTTAGGGGAGACAGGGTCACATAACCTGTTAGTGCATATGGTCTCTTGGGATCATTTTGGGAGCCAATCTCCTTAGTATGAAGCTTTAGTATGATACGGTAAAAGATAAAGAAAACAAACCATGTTTCTCTGTAAAAGAATCTAAGCAAAAAAACCCCGGCTTTTGTTTATATAGACATCAGATCTGAGTAGAGTGCACGCCATAAATCTGTGGAATAAATACCGCTTATTAGATATTTTCTTGTGTATAACTGGCTGATATTTTACGAGTCGTGTATGTATTTTGCCAAGCCTTTAGGCGAGGCAAAATGTGAGTGATGAGTAAAATGTCAGCCCATAATACACAAGAAAATATCTAATAAAGGATTTTTTATGCATTGCTTTTTCACTTTGTTTTTTACAGTACTTTTATGATTAAAATAGTCCTTTTTGAAAACCAAAGTGTGCATGCTTCAAACAGGTTTGAAGCCTTGATGTAATATCTGGATAGGGATGAAAACACAAACCGGATGTCTAAACAGTCCTTTTTGCAAACCAGCATGCATGGGAAAAGGAAACCGGCTTCAAGCCTTGACGTCATACAGGACGGAACACAAAAATTGGATTTCAAGAGGGTATTACTATCCCATATTGGCCCTCAAATGATACCTTATTTGGTAAATTTACGTCACAATTGTATAATGATATGCATTGTCTTATATTGCACTTTTATGTACTATTTGATATAACTGAAGCAGAACAGTGCAAATAACAATAGCAAGGTATCTAGTGATCTTTGTCTTTCTTTGTGTAGTTTAGGGTGATTTTCATTTGACCGTGTTCGCAGTAGACTCTAGACCCATTGTTTTCTTTTGTTTCTTATCAACTACCACAAACTAAATAGTCATTTTTCTTTCACCGTCAAATGAAAATCACCTTATGTCTGATAGAATTCTTAGTTATCGGATAGAGTGATTTTCATCAGACTGCAAAAAAATTACTAAGCTAATACACACTAGCTATAGTAGATCCCAATTCCATTATTGTTTCCTTTCGTCGAATTTTGACTGCTAATACATGCACTAATAGCTACAGTAGTTAGTATTTCAAAGTCCGATGAAAATCACTCTAACAAAATCGTTGATAACTAAATACTATTATGTGCTAAATAGTTAGTAGTTTTTTCACGGATATATGGCGTGCACTCTACAAACCACTGAAGTGTTACAGCATATCAAACTTGGATTTGTGATGGACCTGACTGACCTTGATTCTTGGAGTTTGGCGCCAGTGAACGGCTCAATGACTTTAAGTAATGTAGTTTGGCAGGTTTTCCTTGGAAAACAATCTCTGTTCGACAGTTTGGACCTCTAGCTAGATTATTCAGTGTTAATTATCTTGAATACTTTGGGAAATCAAATCAACCATTTTCAACAAGAATTCTCAACTTCGTGTAGAAAGCGCCAAATGACTACCGCTGACCACTGACAATGCAACACACCACAGGAAGCCCACAATCAATCACATTCATATATTCATCTCGATCATTCAATCACTAACTTCCCTCTAACGAATCGCTCTATAAAATTCACCAGTATGAAATGTTACAGGGTAGGAATCGAACTCAACATTCGGGCCATAAAACCAATTCAAACTGAGCGTGCACTCAAACAACGAAATAAAAAAAAAGAGTAAACTCTCTATTCATTATCAAAATTATATTAAAATTATTATAAAAATTATCTCTTCGCTCTCAACACAACGTGCATCAACGTGCATTCAAAGTGTTTTGATGACAGAATAACTGTAAATTCAATAAAATATCTCCTCGCTCGCAAAAATGCGCGCATTCAAAATGTTTTGATGAGGGAATATTCGTAAATTGAATAAATTATCTACATTAAATTATCTATTATCTACAATAATTCCTTCATCAAAACACTTTGAATTCGCACTATGTTAAGAGCGAAGGGATAAATTATTCAATTTACAATTATTTAGCCACCAAAATACTTTGAATGCGCGCTTTATTGAGAGAGATCCAAGAGTTAATTTATTCAATTTCCTATTATTCCGTCATCAGAACACTTTAATGCGGGTTGTGTTGAAAGAGAAGAGATAATTTATTCAATTAATTAACAATGAATTCTTTAACAAAACACTTTGAATGCGCGCTATGTTGAGAGCAAAAAGTTAATTTTTTGCAATGTACATTTATTCAGTCACCAAAACATTTTGAATGCGCGCTGTGTTGATAGCGAAGAGATAATTTATTCAATTTCAAATTATTTCGTCATCAACAAAACTCTGATTTTGAATAAGCGCTATGTTGAGTGTAAACAGATAATTTATTGAATTTACAGTTATTCCAGCTCAAAAAAAATTGAATGCACGCTTTGTTGAGAGGGAAGGGTTAATTTTTTCAATTTACAATTATTATGTCATCAAAACACTTTGAATTCGCGCTGTGTTAAGAGCGAAGAGATAAATTATTCAATTTACAATTATTCAGTCAAAACAATATTTTCAATGCGCGCTGTGTTGAGAGAGAAGAGATAATTTGTTCGATTTACACTGAATTCGTCACCAAAACACTTTGAATGCGCGCTGTGTTGAGAGAGAAGAATTAATTTATTCAATTTTCAATTATTCCCTCATCAAAACATTTTGAATGCACTGTGTTGAGAGCAAAGAAATAATTTATTCAATTTCTAATTATGCCGTCATCATCAAAACCTTTTGAATGAGCGCTGTGTTGCGAGTAGAGATAATTTATTGAATTTACAGTAATTCCGACATCAAAACTTTTTGAATGCACGCTCTGTTGAGAGAAAAGAGATAATTTATTTAATTTAAATTTATTCCGTCATCAAAAAAATCGCACTGTGTTAAGAGCGAGAGATAAATTATTCAATTTACAATTATGCAATCACCAAAATATTTTGAATGCGCGCGCTGTATTGAGAGAGGAGATAATTCAATTTACAATGAATTCGTCAATAAATCACTTTGAATGCGCGCTGTGTTTAGAGCAAAAACTTAATTTATACAATTTACATTTATTCAGTCAACAACACACTTTGAATATTTGCTGTGCTGAGAGAGGAGATAATTCATTCAATTCACAAATTCTCTCATCACAATATTTTGAATGCGCGCAGTATTATTGAGAGAAGAGATAAATTATTCAATTTCCAATTATTCTGTCATCAAAACACTTTAATGCGGGCTGTGTCGAGAAAAAAGAGATAATTTATTCAATTTACAATGAATTCGTCAACAAAACGTTAACACTTTGAATGCGCGCTGTGTTGAGAGCTAGCAAAAAGTTAATTTATACAATTTACATTTATTCAGTTACCAAACCACTTTGAATGCGCGCAGTATTGAAAGAGAAGAGATAGATTACTCAATTTCCAATAGGCCATTTGCACGATGGCGTCCTTTTAATACAACTACCAGAATGCTTTACGAATTTTCTTTCTTATTCAGATTTTTGTTCCCTCTTGAGAATAGTCGAACAATTGGCACTATTTATTTTACAAAAGAAAGTAGTGGGCAAAGCATTCTGGTAGTTGTAGTAAATGACGCCATCATGCAAATGGCCTATTATTCTGTCATCAACTCAAGCATGTTAAGGCCTGGGATAAGCCTACTCTGAAAAAAATAGAAATCGTAATATCTCTACGAATATTTAGTGTACTAAAACGCATTTTTGATCCAGAGTGACAATTCACTTCCTTAATATTTTGATATGTGTAAAATTGGAATTTGGTGGTCACGTGACCCCCAGCAGGGAAAAACAGAAAATAAAAAATGGGCCGGTCAGAATGCATTTTTGAAGATCTTTTTGATGCTAAAATATATTAAAGACAGTTAGACAAACAAACCTGGGCTTTACATGGATGTCCCCATCTATACGGTGATGAGAAATATGGAAATTTGTAAATATCAGGTTTGGTCACGTAACCTCTTTTGCTAAATATCTCCTTAACAATCAATATTCGACAACCACACAAAGCCCAGTTTGAAAGACATTAACAAGAGTCATCTAACAACATCTTTTTTATCATCCTGGTTTGTGACTCTATACGGCCCATTTTGCTTTGAATTTTCAAGATTTTCTGGAGCACGTAGTTGGTCACGTGATCAAAGGTATGCCATTGTGACAACAAAAAATATACCATCTCGTTAAAATTTAACATGTCCCCAAGTTATAATATCAAATTTTCAAACTCTTTAAAGATAAAGAACACTATTTTATGCTAATCTGCTGCCTGACCCAGGCCTTAACATGCTTGAGAAAACACTTTAATGCGGGCTGTGTTGAGAGAGAAGAGATAATTTATTCAATTTAAACTGAATTCGTCAACCAACACTTTGAATGCGCGCTGTTTTGAGAGCAAAAAATTAACATATACAATTTACAAATTCCCTCATCAAAATATTTTGAATGCGCGCAGTATTGAGAGAGCTAGATGAGATAAATTATTCAATTTCCAATTATTCTGTCATCAAAATACTTTAATGCGGGCTGTGTTGAGAGAGAAGAGACAATTTATTCAATAGTCTTAGAAATTCCCTCATCAAAATATTTTGAATGCGCGATGCGAAGAGATAATTTATTTAATTTACAGTTATTCCGGCATCAAAACACTTTGAATGCGCGCTGTGTTGATCACGAATGGATATCTTTTTCAATTTAGAAATTCCCTCATCAAAATATTTTGAATGCGCGATGCAAAGAGATAATTTATTCAATTTACAGTTATTCCGGCATCAAAACACTTTGAATTCGGGCTGTGTTGAGAGCAAAGAGATAAAATATTTTCAGTCACCAAAATACTTTGGATGCACGCTGCATTGAGAGAGAAGAGATAAATTATTTAATTTACGATGAATTCCTCAACAAAACACTTTGAATGCGCGATGTGTTGAGAGTGAAGAAATTATTTATTCAATTTCTAATTATTCCGTCACCAAAATACTTTGAATGCGCGCTAAAAAGAAAGGAAAGTAGAAATTCATTCAATTTACATTTATTCAGTAACCAAAACATTTTGAATTCGCGCTGTGTTGAGAGTGAAGAGATAATTTATTCAATTTATAATTCTTCCGTTATGAAAACACTTTGAATGCGCGCGGTGTTGAGAGGAAAAAGTTCATTTATTTAATTAACATTATTTATTTAGTAATGCGCTCTGTGTTGAGAGCGAAAATATAATTTATTATTATATTTTGAAAATAATTCAAGAGTTTTGATTGGCTAAGAGCCACCGGATAAATTACCATAGTCGCCGGCTAGCTGCCCAAATTTGGAGTTATGAAAATGTTGAAAACCATTATTCGAAGTTATGACGTAGTTTTCTCGAATATGGAAAATTAGCTTGCGGTATGACGTCACGCTAATTTATGCGATTCATGCCAAAAGCGGGAAAACAACAACAACATGTAGTCTTGTCAACAAAGCACAACTGAGAAAGAATTATTTTCAAAAAATAATAAAACAATTATTGAATTCGTTTCTCGTAGGATATGGGGAATTATTAAGGCCTCGGTTTGTGTTATCTGCCTCAGCCTTCGGCTTCGGCAGATAACACAAATCTCGGCCTTAATAATTCCCCATATCCTACTCGAACTCATCCAATAATTACTCGGGCTACCAGTGGTAGCTCGAGTCTAGGTTTACCTTTTCGGTCTATCAATCTATCTATCAACGTCGCAAATCGGCAAATTACCCAGAAGCCTTTGGGGTACACTGTTGACCACGAGGCTTCCTGTGGTCGCGAGAGATTGAAAACAAAATGGCGGACGCTATCAATCGGAATTTTTCGAACTATTGGCTTTTAATCTCAAGATACTTTGCTTTAATCGTTAATATCGAATTCTCGAATTTAGTGATGACCTTCTTACCAGCTGTTGTAATCAACTTATAATGTCTTGATCGCCCACGAACACGAGACAGATCGATTTGTGGCAGCGAACTTCACTTGAGGACAGACATGTAAGACACGGAGATATTGTCTTTAATAGATCAGTAGTTTGTTTTATAAATTAATAATATTTCACCACTGCTTGCACATAATATTTGCTTACACGGTGTCTACAGTCATGCTCTTCCTGAGAGCCGTGTTAAAAACGAACTAATTAACTAACAATATCTACAATGTTTATTTTAACTAGAAAGCCTAGGAGATTCTTGCCTTTGCGTAATAAGGTGACTAACGTGTATTCAATAATTAAGCCAGGAAACAGGATTAGTAAATGGTGCAAAATTACACCAAATAAACAATGGAAAACAAATGATTTTGAATTATTAACTTATAAATATTTAGTGCAATCTGTATTTTGTACACTAATACTGATGTCATGATTATATTGAATGCACTTTATTGTCAATCATGCTCAATGCTAGCAGATAAAAATATAGTGATGGATAATCATGGAAATGATAGTAATGTTTATGAGACCTTATATTAGCAACAATTGAAGAATTATTTTAGAATGTACAAAATGATATTTTCAATCAATGAAAAGTGATACTCAACCACACATTTGTACAAGCTTTGTGCAACCATGTTCACAGAAACAAGATAAAGTGTATTGAATTGAAGATATTACTGTATGTAGTAGTATCAGATTGATGTGCATGGAGGAGCTATATATGGTATCGGTACTGGTATATATTGTATGACATTACACTTCTTCAAATAAAGCCGGATCAGCAACTGACTACTGCTATAATTATTGATCTGCTCCATATTAAAAACATGGTAATACATGTATTGAAAAGTTGTGTTAAGAAACTGAAATGATTTCACAGAAAGGTAACTGTGGTTCTTCAAGAATCTACCAATGTGACAGCAGCAATATCAAAATCATTTTAACTTGGACATCAAAACAGTCTGCCACAGTTTGTAAGTTTTGTTTCCATAAATCAAAGTAAAAAAGAACAGAATAGAAATTTAAATTGTCTGAGCTATAATGTATTATCTATAGATCATATTGGATCATTTGGTAGGCATTTACAAAATAAAGCAGACTGTATACTGTATATGTCTGGTGTGATAAAAAGACCAGCAGTATATTAATAACCACCATGATGTGGTACAATTATGTACAAATTATGTGGTACAATTATGTACTTTCTCCCCAATATAATTTGTGTTCTACTCTGGGAGTACTTGTCATGCATTTTTGCAATCAAAAGACACTGACAAGTCAAACTGGTTTCCATCAACTTCTGTTCTCCATTTCTCCCCAAGTACTATACACAGGTGTAGCCCGAGTGAACGCCTATTAGGCGTCTAGTTGCTTATTAAATTTACAAATATTCCAATTTCAAAAATTTTTGAATGCATGCGCGATGTGTTCAGATGACGGAATAATAGTAAATTGAATAAATTATCTCTTCGCTTACAACACAGCGCGCATTCAAAGTGTTTTGATAACGGAATAATTTGAAATTAAATAATCTCTTCTTTCTCAATATACAGCGCGCATTTAAAATATTTAGGTGACTGAATAATTATAAATTGAAAAATTCATTTCTTCTTTCTCATGACGGAATAATTGTAAATTGAATATTTTATTTCACCCTCAACACACCGCGCATTTAAAGTGTTTTTGTGACTAAATATATGTTAATTGAATAACTTTGATTAACTTTTTGCTCTCAACACAGCGCGCATTCAAAGTGTTTTGATGACGGAATAATTGTAAATTGAATAAATTATCTCTTCGCTCTCAACAGAACACGCATTCAAATTGTGTTTTGATGAGAGAAAAATTGTAATTGTTTGTGAAAAAAGGAGTGCGGTAACTATAAAATATTGGTTGCTCGGCCGATTATAAGTATTTAGGCGTCAAAAGAAACTTGAAACTATCCCTAGACATGCAATGAATTATTATTATTCTTTTGAAATAAGGTTAATGGCCGCGACGCATTTTGCGATCAAACAGCGAAGGTACGCCCATGCAATCCAGCCCCCTTAAATATTTTACACACATCGCTCAACTCAATACTTTTTAATGGATCAACGTTCATTGAATGTGCTAGACAAATTAAAAATGCAGACCAATTTAGATCTTCAACAATAACAAAAACTCCAACATTTCAGTATAAACGCAACGAAATTAAACGAGTACATACGGTAAGCGACAGACCACAGGTTTGACAACATTTTGAATCACCCAGTCACTCCAGAGTCGTACTTTATAGAGGGATTTCACGGCAGACATGTTTGTGGTCAAAACAATAGAGATTTTCTCCAAAGAGAAAATAAATCTTTTGTTATTCAAAAACTTTCTATTGTACTTGCGCTCAAACTTGGCTGCCATGAAATCTCTCTATAGTATTAGATACGGCACATGCCTAAGTGACACATGCAATAATAGATTTAATACACCTTTCCCGAATTCGCTTTAATTCCTTTCAATACGAGTTTCACCACGGAAGCTTCAATTTCAGCCTCGATTGTTAGCGTAATTCTAGGGGTAACTTACGCATGGAAAGGTGTTTTGGCTGTTTAATTGTAGCAGCTAAAAACGCGCAGACCTAGCATGTATACAATTTGTCTGCGCATGTCTGTGTTTTGGGCTTGAAATTCATTTGCATATCGAATGCAAGAAATTTTATGTTCACACGGAATATTTGGCTGGCTATCTCGTTCTTCAAAATCATGTTCAACTACCGAAATACTAAGACAACTGAAACATGAGCAGTCTACCTATCGCTAGTGCGTTGTGGATAATTATCCAAACTGAAGGCACTCCAGATGGGAAAATATCGCGCGTCAAAGTCAGTAGAAAGTTGTGAGAAGAACCAGAACTCCGCACTTTCGAGTAATATTGTGGGCGCAAAATTTATATGTAAGGTACGTTAAGCAATGGAAGCCATTAACAACAAGTTACTGTGTAGATTAGGCCCGATAAGGGTATTTAAGACTCCATCGATCGTTTAATAATTAGCCATGTTTACTGGAATGTCGTACTTTTTCGCTCAAAATTCTTGCAATTCACTTTCAAAATTTGACATCTTAGACTGCGCCCCCCAGCAAATTTATTTAGTAATTCGCTTTTTCCACGTTTCTTTCTTGCAAAACTGAGCTTTTTTAGTCCAAACTCGTGGTCCCTACATGTGATCCAAAGCATTTTTGTGAACGTGTCTCCAAGCACGTTGTTTGCATGCAAATTTCAGCGATGAATTTATTGCTCTTTTATAAAGTATAAAACGCTGCTTCATACGGCACAAACTGTATGCCTCACCATGTATAAAAATAGGTCATTAACTTCTAGATAAATGTTGCAGATTATAAAATATAGGCTAACGAATTTAGTCAATTTTAACAAGCCTTGAACCCGGCTGTAAACATTGCTTGAAATCACATGGAGGGACCAGGAGTTTCCAGCAAGAAAGCTCTGTTTTACAAGAACGAAGCATGGAAAAAGCGTATTATTAAATAATTTTGCTGGGGGGCGCTGTCAAAGATGTAAAATTTTCAGAATGAATTGCAAGAATTTTGCTCGAAAAAGTACGAGATTCCAGTAAACATGGCTAATTATTCAACAATCAATGAAGTCCAGAGTACTCTTATTGGATCCAATTCCAACAGTACCATGTTGGTAATAACATTCATTACTAAATTTACCTTATACATGAATTCAACGCCAACATTATAACTCGAAAGTGCGGAGTTCTGGTCCTTCTCACAACTTTCTACTGACTTTGACGCGTGATATTTTCCCATCTAGGGTGCCTTCGATCTGGATAGTTATCCACAGCGCACTAGCGGTAGGTAGACTGCTCATGTTTTAGTTGTCTTAGTATTTCGGTAGTTGAACATAATTTTGAAGAACGAGATAGCCAGCCAAATATTCCGTGTCAACATAAAATTTCTTGTATTCGCTATGCAAATGAATTTCAAGCCCAAAACACAGACATGCGCAGACAAATTGTATACATGCTCGCAGACCTCACAAACTTGCTTTCAAATATGCTCAACACGTGATGTCATTTCTCAACCCCAAACCTCAAGAATCATTTGAGTTTTAATATTTAAGATTCCTTTAACATTCAAACAAAATAGTTTCAAATACATTTGCGTAACAGCAAGCTACTCTAAAACGTATCTATTAGAAGGGGTCTGGAATGTCATCATGCTTCAGGCTCTGACAACATTAATCGAACCGGGCCAGGTATTTGCGGTTCCACAATCCAATCTCATTTTACGTAAGCCTTAAAATCAGAAAGGTTCCACTCAAGAAAATTGGAATGGATAACGAGTTTCAAGCGAAAGCCGCGTACCCATCCAGATTTTAAGACGGGTTGAATTTAGAAACCGCTTCATGTAAACACAGTCTAACACACCTTCATCGTCTTGTGTTGACGTGAATATGTTTCTGAGAATGTTGTGTAAATCTCTTCCCTTAAACGTAACATTTCTACTGCCTTGCACCATAAATTGTGAGTGTTTACCAAGTTTAAACAAAATTTTCGTCGTAATTCTCTTACTGACCAAAGTCATATGGTTTTGCTCAAGACTGACTGTATTCATGACTTAAATCTGTATTCATATACAAACTAGACGCCTAATAGGCGTTCACTCGGGCTACACCTGTGTATAGTACTTGGGGAGAAATGGAGAACAGAAGTTGATGGAAACCAGTTTGACTTGTCAGTGTCTTTTGATTGCAAAAATGCATGACAAGTACTCCCAGAGTAGAACACAAATTATATTGGGGAGAAAGTAGTTTGTACATAATTGTGCCACATCATGGTGGTTATTAATATACTGCTGGTCTTTTTATCATGCCAGACATATACAGTATACAGTCTGCTTTATTTTGAATGCCTACCAAATGATCCAATATGATCTATAGATAATACATTATAGCTCACACAATTTAAATTTCTATTCTGTACTTTTTTACTTTGATTTATGGAAACAAAACTTACAAACTGTGGCAGACTGTTTCGATGTCCAAGTTAAAATGATTTTGATATTGCTGTTGTCACATTGGTAGATTCTAGAAGTACCACAGTTACCTTTCTATGAAATCATTTCAGTTTCTTAACACAACTTTTCAATACATGTATTACCATGTTTTTAATATGGAGCAGATCAATGATTATAGCAGTAGTCAGTTGCTGATGCTTTATTTGAAGAAGTGTAATGTCATACAATATATGCTTATTACTGATACCATATATAGCTCCTCCATGCACATCAATCTGATACTACTACATACAGTAATATCTTCAATTCAATCCACTTTATCTTGTTTCTGTGAACATGGTTGCACAAAGCTTGTACAAATTTGTGGTTGAGTATCACTTTTCATTGATTGAAAATATCATTTTGTACATTCTAAAATTATTCTTCAATTGTTGCTAATATAAGGTCTCATAAACATTACTATCATTTCCATGATTATCCATCACTATATTTTTATCTGCTAACATTGAGCATGATTGACAATAAAGTGCATTCAATATAAGCTTAATCATGACATTGTACAAAATACAGATTGCACTAAATGTTTATAAGTAAATAATAAAAAATCATTTGTGTTCCATTGTTTATTTGGTGTAATTTTGCACCATTTACTAATTCCTGTTTCCTGGCTTAATTATTGAATACACCCTAGTCACCTTATTAGTCTTATTACACAAAGGCAAGAATTTCCTAGTCTTTCTAGTTAAAATAAACATTGTAGATATTCAAGTTAATTACGGTTCGTTTTTAACACGGCTCTCAGGAAGAGCATGACTGTAGACAACGGCCGTGTAAGCAAATATTATGTGCAAGCAGTGGTGAAATATTATTAATTTAAACAAACTACTGATCTATTAAAGACAATATCTCCGTGTCTTACATGTCTGTCCTCAAGTGAATTTCGCTGCCACAAATCGACCTGTCTCGTGTTCTTGGACGATCAATACATTATAAGTTGATTACAACAGCTGGTAAGAAGGTCATCACTAAATTCGAGAATTCGATATTAACGATTAAAGCAAAGTATCTTGAGATTAAAAGCCAATAGTTCGAAAAATCTGAAAAATTCCGATTGATAGCATCCGCCATTTTGTTCTCAATCTCTAGCGACCACAGGAAGCCTCGTGATCAACAGTGTACCCCAAAGGCTTCTGGGTAATTTGCCGATTTGCGACGTTGATAGATAGATTGATAGACCGAAAAGGTAAACCTAGACTCGAGCTACCACAGGTAGCCCGAGTAATAAAACTGTTACCACAGACTTTACATTCTTATGGTTTGGTACCAATGTGAATGTTTTCATGACGTTGGAGGTGCCCTTTTTGTGTAAATCTGTAACGACAGGTTTTACGTTGATATGGTTTGGTGCCAGTGTGAATGTACTCGTGACGTTTAAGATTACTTTGTGTTGTAAATTTCTTACGACACGTTGTGCATTGATATGGCTCAGTGCCAGTGTGAATGTACTTATGACATTGAAGACTACTTTGCCGTGAAAATTTCTTACCACATGTTTTGCATTTATATGGCTTGGTGCCAGTGTGAATGCGTTCATGACGTTTTAGGTCCCCTTTTTGTGTACATCTGTGACCACAGGTTTTACATTCATATGGCTTGGTGCCAGTGTGAATGCGTTCATGACGTTGTAGGTCCCCTTTTTGTGTACATCTGTAACCACAGGTTTTACATTCATATGGTTTGGTGCCGGTGTGAATGTACTCGTGACGTTTAAGATTATTTTGTGTTGTAAATTTCTTACGACACGTTGTGCATTCATATGGCTTAGTGCCAGTGTGAATGTACTTATGAAGTTGAAGACTACTTTGCCGTGAAAATTTCTTACCACATGTTTTACATTCATATGGCTTGGTGCCAGTGTGAATGTTCTCGTGTTGCTTTAGGCCCCATTTTTGTATAAACCTCTTTGAACAGGTTTTACATTCATATGGTTTAGTCCCGGGGTGAATATCTTGATGACGTTTTAGGTCCCCTTTTCGTGTACATATGTAACCACTTGTTTTACATTCATATGGTTTGGTGCCAGTGTGAATGTACTCGTGACGTTTAAGGCTACTTTGCCTTGTAAATTTCTTACCACATGTTTTGCATCTATATGGCTTGATATCAGTGTGAATGCGTTCATGACGATCTAAATCCCTTTTCCATGTAAATCCTTTCCCGCAGGTTCTGCATTCATATGGCTTTCTGCAAGAGTAAGTGTTTTCATGATGTTTCAGACTCCTTTGTTGTGTAAATATCTTCCCGCGGGTTTTACATTGATGCGGTTTCTCGTGGTTATCAATTTTTCCATGAACTCTGACGCGATTCTTTCTGGTCATTCTTTTGCCACAAGTCTTACTCTCATCTTTAGTACAAGCTGACTGATGGTCATTTACAAACTCATTATTATTTTCAGAACTGACACCAAGTGATTCAGAATTGGGATATCCTCTATCACTGTTTACACAACTATCATCTAACATACTGCAGTCTGATGTAAACTCAGTCATACCTTGGATTTCACTTTCACCATCAAATACTGAGATGTCACTTTGTCCTGATGCTGGTAACAAATTCTCAACCGCTTCCATTTGTGAGGTTTCCTTGTATGGGCTTTCATTCTCAACATCCTTTGACTGATTCGAACCACAGCCATAAAAGAGTTCAGTCTCTGTAGCATCTCCTTGTGTGAACTCAGATGTATTATCTGCCACAAGTTGAGATTCATTTTCATAATCAAGTATTCCACTGCTCCTTTCTACTGATGTTGGTGGAGTATCCTCAACCATCTGTGAGCTACAGCGGTTTTCAATGTCAAGACTGTTTGACTGTATCAAACCACCATCTACATGTACAGATAAACATCCATTACTACATCCATAATCCTCAGTTTGTGTTCCCACACAGACAAGTAGTCGTCCACAAATAGGTGTTCCATCTTCATAGCCCTTAAACCAATTATAGGTAATGGATGTTAGTCTTAGTTTATAAGCTGCTGTGACACAAAAATGGCCAATCATAGATACTTTCTGCTCATTTGGACTACCTGTTTGGTGTTGGATAAATCCTTATTCAGCAACTAAAGTGATGGCATTATCTAATAAAATAATATATTTGCTGAATTGGGATTTATCCAATTAAGAGCTAGCACTATCCAATGGATTCAGGAGATGGAGACACATAATAATTAAGTCATGTGCTGCGATAAACTAATATATCTTCCAAAAGTCGTGTGATTGTCCTGTTGGGGCTATAAGAAGTTATTAATCATTAAGCTTGTTTAGTCTGAATAGGAGTACTCTATCAGATTTTAGTCTTTTTTGTACAGACCTCTCTGCAGACATGGCCTGAAATTTTCCCTTATAAGTACATTGTACAAACATTATACTTGGTCAATGTATAACCAGTGGCTTCCCCCATGGGTTTTCCCTGGGGACCTGGTACACTTTTTGAAATGCTTTTAGAGACAATTATTATCAAACAGCCATTATAGGTATCGTGTAAAGAATTTTTTACAAATCCCACATCCTATTGACATCAATCAAATTTTCAACAAAATACATCTTCATGGCATGGCATATATTGACAAATTGTTGAAAACAATTCATGAAATCAGGTTTTCATTTTTCTGTTGGGGTTCCTGGCACTGCAAAAGTTCTAGCATACTTTTATATAAATGAGGGTAAAAAAAAAGTGAACATGGAACATCTGGAAATAGTCCAAAGTGTGACAGTTAATCCCATTCAAGGTATTACAAATCCCTAGTATCTGTTCTCCTGGCTCTATTTTTTTCTGTCAACAAAATTGATGATTCCCTCAATTCCCTTGGGCAAGATACATAAAACACATCTTGATAAATCCATTTGTATCCCAATGTGTGCCCTGGGGGTTGACCCCTGATGGAAGCCACTGATTGTTGCATAATAATTTCTTATGATTGGACAAAGTATTTCAAAAGAATATAATACCTACATTAGACCTGTCTGGCCATATGTGTTCTGCAGTCACCTTGTTGTAATAAAACAGTAGCTGTCCTGACTTACAGAAGAACTCCATCCAATCTGTATCCACTTTTGATGACTCCATGGTTTGCTGAAACACAACAGAGCTGTCAGTATTGGATGCAGATCCTGCAATTATAAATATTTTTGTGCTTACTTATATTCAAAACTGAAAGGTTATCAAATCCACATTTCATGGCCACAAGAAGATCACACAATGTACATGTATGTTGTGGTTTGATGCAGCCATCATTATATTTATCAATTTGGAAAAAAATAGACCAAGAAAATCAACCTGGGTTTTAAGAATTTTCAAACCAAGAGTACTGTTATTTGAAACCTCAAAATGTACATGAATCGCTCTAGAGATTTCAAATTGCATAGAGCAAATTAATTAATTACTTCTGTGCATAGTGAGTTGCCACTTCAAAATTATCTTGTCTACTAGGGGGTTGTTCCAGAAATTATTTGAGGATCATCTGGGATATAATAGGTCATAATAATGCACTAATTAACAGGTCATTTCAACACTATCTGGATCTAGATCTTCAGAATAGTTTTGAGCATTGGATGGGAAGAGGTTGCCATCCAACATGTTTTTCCAGATGAATCTTAAGAAAATATCCAATCTTCAATTTACTGTCATTTCTAGTGTATTCCATCTTATGAGCGGATACTTTGCACTTTAATTTACTAATTGGGGTGCTTTTTCTATTTCTGGTGTTCATTTTGATGGTGCCACTTTATTTAGGGGAGATAGGGTCACATAACCTGTTAGTGCATATGGTCTCTTGGGATCATTTGGGAGCCAATCTCCTTAGTATGAAGCTCTAGTATGATATGGTAAAAGATAAATACCACTTATTAGATATTTTCTTGTGTATAACTGGCTGATAATTTACGAGTTGTGTATGTATTTTGCCAAGCCTTTAGGCGAGGAAAAATGTGAGTGATGAGTAAAGTGTCAGCCCATAATACACAAGAAAATATGTAATAAAGGATTTTTTATACATTGCTTTTTCATTTTGTTTTTTACAGTACTTTAATATTATTAAAATAGTCCTTTTTGAAAACCAAAGTGTGCATGCTTCAAACAGGTTTGAAGCCTTGATGTAATATCTGGATAGGGCTGAACACACAAACCAGATGTCTAAACAGTCCATTTTGCAAACCAGCATGCATGGGAAAAAGAAACCGGCTTCAAGCCTTGACGTCATACAGGACGGAACACAAAAATTGGATTTCAAGAGGGTATTACCATCTCAAATTGGCCCTCAAATGATACCTTATTTGGTAAATTTACATCACAATTGTATAATGATATGCATTGTCTTATATTGCACTTTTATGTACTATTTGATATAACTGAAGCAGAACAGTGCAAATAACAATAGCAAGGTATCTAGCGATCTTTGTCTTTCTTTGTGTAGTTTAGGGTGATTTTCATTTGACCGTGTTCGCAGTAGACTCTAGACCCATTGTTTTCTTTTGTTTCTTATCAACTACTACAAACTAAATAGTCATTTTTCTTTCACCGTCAAATGAAAATCACCTTATGCCTGATAGAATTCTTAGTTATCGGATAGAGTGATTTTCATCAGACTGCAAAATAATTACTATAAGCTAATACACACTAGCTATAGTAGATCCCAATTCCATTGTTTCGTCGAATTTTGACTGCTAATACATGCACTAATAGCTACAGTAGATAGTATTTCAAAGTCCGATGAAAATCACTCTAACAAAATCGTTGATAACTAGATACTATTATGCGCTAAATAGTTAGTAGTTTTTTCACGGATATATGGCGTGCACTCTACAAACCACTGAAGTGTTACTTGGAT
>JALIZF010001418.1:280000-298215 GCA_029948255.1 Telmatactis stephensoni | reverse complement strand
CCTGTCAGAACAATGCAACATGTACAGATCAAGAGATGAACTACACATGTACATGCCCTCCTGGCTACACTGGTCGACGTTGTGAAACAAGTACGTTGAAAAATTGAAGCATTTTGCCCTGCTTACACTTTCTGATTGATTCGATCATTATCTTACAGAAATCAGCGCATGTGAGAGTAATCCCTGTCAGAACAATGCAACATGTACAGATGAAGTGATGAACTACACGTGTACATGCCCTCCTGGCTACACTGGTCGACGTTGTGAAACAAGTACGTTAAAAATTGATGAAAAATTGAAGCATTTTGCCCTGCTTACACTTTCTGATTGATTCGATCATTATCTTACAGAAATCAGCGCATGTGAGAGTAATCCCTGTCAGAACAATGCAACATGTACAGATCAAGTGATGAACTACACGTGTACATGCCCTCCTGGCTACACTGGTCGACGTTGTGAAACAAGTACGTTGAAAAATTGATGAAAATTGAAGCATTTTGCCCTGCTTACACTTTCTGATTGATTCGATCATTATCTTACAGAAATCAGCGCATGTGAGAGTAATCCCTGTCAGAACAATGCAACATGTACAGATCAAGTGATGAACTACACGTGTACATGCCCTCCTGGCTACACTGGTCGACGTTGTGAAACAAGTACGTTAAAAATTGATGAAAATTGAAGCATTTTGCCCTGCTTACACTTTCTGATTGATTCGATCATTATCTTACAGAAATCAGCGCATGTGAGAGTAATCCCTGTCAGAACAATGCAACATGTACAGAGCAAGTGATGAACTACACGTGTACATGCCCTCCTGGCTACACTGGTCGACGTTGTGAAACAAGTACGTTAAAAATTGATGAAAATTGAAGCATTTTGCCCTGCTTACACTTTCTGATTGATTCGATCATTATCTTACAGAAATCAGCGCATGTGAGAGTAATCCCTGTCAGAACAATGCAACATGTACAGATCAAGTGATGAACTACACGTGTACATGCCCTCCTGGCTACACTGGTCGACGTTGTGAAACAAGTACGTTGAAAAATTGATGAAAATTGAAGCATTTTGCCCTGCTTACACTTTCTGATTGATTCGATCATTATCTTACAGAAATCAGCGCATGTGAGAGTAATCCCTGTCAGAACAATGCAACATGTACAGATGAAGTGATGAACTACACGTGTACATGCCCTCCTGGCTACACTGGTCGACGTTGTGAAACAAGTACGTTAAAAAATTGATGAAAAATTGAAGCATTTTGCCCTGCTTACACTTTCTGATTGATTCGATCATTATCTTACAGAAATCAGCGCATGTGAGAGTAATCCCTGTCAGAACAATGCAACATGTACAGATCAAGAGATGAACTACACATGTACATGCCCTCCTGGCTACACTGGTCGACGTTGTGAAACAAGTACGTTGAAAAATTGAAGCATTTTGCCCTGCTTACACTTTCTGATTGATTCGATCATTATCTTACAGAAATCAGCGCATGTGAGAGTAATCCCTGTCAGAACAATGCAACATGTACAGATGAAGTGATGAACTACACGTGTACATGCCCTCCTGGCTACACTGGTCGACGTTGTGAAACAAGTACGTTAAAAATTGATGAAAAATTGAAGCATTTTGCCCTGCTTACACTTTCTGATTGATTCGATCATTATCTTACAGAAATCAGCGCATGTGAGAGTAATCCCTGTCAGAACAATGCAACATGTACAGATCAAGTGATGAACTACACGTGTACATGCCCTCCTGGCTACACTGGTCGACGTTGTGAAACAAGTACGTTGAAAAATTGATGAAAATTGAAGCATTTTGCCCTGCTTACACTTTCTGATTGATTCGATCATTATCTTACAGAAATCAGCGCATGTGAGAGTAATCCCTGTCAGAACAATGCAACATGTACAGATGAAGTGATGAACTACACGTGTACATGCCCTCCTGGCTACACTGGTCGACGTTGTGAAACAAGTACGTTGAAAAATTGATGAAAATTGAAGCATTTTGCCCTGCTTACACTTTCTGATTGATTCGATCATTATCTTACAGAAATCAGCGCATGTGAGAGTAATCCCTGTCAGAACAATGCAACATGTACAGATCAAGCCAACAGCTACACGTGTACTTGTCCTCTTGGCTACACTGGACGACGATGTGAAACGAGTAAGTTCAGTTATGTTAGTATACTTCCTTCGACGGGTTAGGAGAGGAAGAATACGAAAATATATATTAGAGGAAAATAAAGCAAGATCAACCACTGTTAGCATTTTCTATCAAAATTCGACTCGTTTTTAGAGAGAGAAAAAAAAGACGGTTCTTGACCTTTTTATCAATTAGGGGAATTTTAATGGGATATCTTAAATTGCAAGGTATTTCAAATTTCTTCCCATGTAAACACTTAAAAAAGGCTGTCCTTTGAGTTCCTTAGTTTTGGGCTTTTTGCCCGTCAAAGGTTTTTGAGACAGGTACATTTGATGATGGCACGAACGTAGACCTGTATTGAAATATTGATGTAAAAATGGTCTGCAGTATGGCACCATTCCATCTCAATCTCTCTAGAATTTATTTTTCCTTTGCAGCTCTCTGTGATGACAAATTTTGTAAACATGGCGGATACTGTAATAACGGAAAGTGTAAATGTCCACCTGATTTTTATGGCGAAAAATGCCAGCACTGTAAGTATTCATGAACTTTACACCAGACTATGTTATCTTGTACAGCGGCGAATCTAGACCTTTTGAAAGGGGGGGGGGGGGGGGGGGTGCACCATTTTACAAAATACAGAGGGCATAATTTCCTCAAGCCCCCTTCTAAAGTAACATCGCAAGGCTGTAGCAAGCCATAAAATTCTGAGAGGCTAAAACAACCTATATTATAGTTATCCTTATTCGCGAGCGTAGCAAGCGCAAAATTTGGGCTAAGGCGCGGCAATTTGATAAACAATTACGATAAAACCAACAACAACACTGTTGTAGGTTGTTGTCATTGTATAAATGTAGACGACTCTTCAACCATGTTGATAATTTTACTATCTGAGCTTTGGGGCCTATCGCCCATCTTTGGTGATGTTAGAAGATATTTATAAACGTCAAACAAGAGCCAGGAACCGTTTCAATGATAATAATACTAACTAAAGAAGAATTCAGTTCTAGATGCATTTGTGTGGTCGGACCGAAATTTTTGGCAACAAGTGATTTTTGTTTTTTCTCCTTTCCCCTCTTCACAGTTAGTATTTCTGTTTTACTTGTTTCTTGATTTATTTACTCATTTATGGGCTTGTAAATGGTTCTTTTGTTCTGTTTGAAAGACGATTACTGTCACGTGGATCCATGTGAGAATGGTGGATCATGTCAGAGGAGTGAAGAAAGCCCTGATAAATATACTTGCCATTGTAAGGAAGGGTACGAAGGTGACACATGTGAACGACAAGGTAGGATATAGTTGTTCGCTCGTTCGTTCGTTCGTTCGTTCGTTCTTTCGTTCGTTCGTTCGTTCGTTCGTTCGTTCGTTCGTTCGTTCGTTCGTTCGTTCGTTCGTTCGTTCGTTCGTTCGTTCTTTCGTTCGTTCGTTCGTTCGTTCGTTCATTCGTTCGTTCCTTATTTTGTTTGATCACATTCCACACTTTTTATTTCAGTGTCCTGTTATTGGAATACTCTGTATAAGTTTGGTGTCATTCAAGGTGATAGACTAGTTCCTGAGGACGATTTGTATGAATCCCAGTGCTTAGAAATAAATATCCCTGCTGGAGGCATTGCATTTTTTTCAGAACGCCACAACTTCTTTAAGGTAGGTAACAAAGAGAGACGAGCATTTTGGGACTATAAATAACTATCGACGTATGAATATTTATGTAAAGCAGTTGTGACAAATCACTAAGAGTTACGAGTAAGTCATAAAGTCATTTGTTTTGTTCTATGTCATTCATTTAGATACTAAATGGTCTTGCTTAATCCAATGGCGTCCTCACGGCTTTTGTCCCCTCCTTTGCACTAATATCATAATAATAATAATAATAATAGTCTTTATTGAAAAAATCGCTCTCAGCAAACGTGAGGGCTCACATGTGTAAAAAAGTAACAAAAATAAGAAGCTAAAATTATCCTTCATATGCCTTTCACATCTTTCATATCTTTCATATAGAATTGCTGAAATTCCAAATTGAAATACATTTACACAAATTTAAACAGGCATCTATTTACGAATGAGCGTTTGAACCTTTCGGTTGAAACCTTGGGTAGTACATAGTTATGACCACGTGGCCTTAAGGCTCTGCTCCGCGTTATAGGTAATAACTCGTTCAGTGGATGCGAAGAATTCCCAGTTATATTGTTCCACATCTTTCTGTCACGTTCTTCAATGATTCCATTTATCTTGTATTGCTTACTAGTGTACCCAAACTTGTACGCTCGACGAAAGAAATTGTAATCATAACATGCTTGTTTTTTTCTTTCTAGATTTGCAGAAACGGTATCATTTTGTTTAACAGTGACTTTGTCATACGATATCCTGAAAGGTTAGACCTGCCATGGCCCTGGCTTAAATATACTCCTATCATTGCTCCTTACTGGTCGATTATTGAAATGGGGAAATCTTTTAAAAGTGATGCGGTTTATCGTATTAATGACAAAGTACCTGGTAAAGTGAGAAATCGACCGATAAGCAGGTAGGGTGAAAAAGCATTGAAACAGGTTGTAGATATTAATTACATTATGTATCATGGTAGAACCGATTGGGTTTGGCAGATCCCTTAATTTTGTAAACATCGTATATCTATATCATGTTACAGCCAAAAACAACAACAATAACTCCTGGTCTGATGTCCATATGTTTATGTTCTGATATTCATATGTGACGGAGTCAGCGTACAATTCATATACAAAATCTGACCTTCAAACACTCCTAAAAAGAATTAGGTTAGCAAATATTGGAAACGTGCAAACTCGAACTTGCGAACTCGGTTAACTCCACCATCCTACCAACGAAAACAAAATCCGATTTCCCCTTGCTCAGGTTTGACCACATTTTCACAGTTATTTCAGTGCTATTGTAGTTCGAGCTCGCTTAAACCGAACAGTTTCCTGCTACCTCGATCTAAAGTTATCTTTTCTTCACTCAAAATACAAGTCAGTTTTACCATTTTAACTCAAACACTGAGAGCTTTTGGGAGTTGAAAAACCTCGCAAAAGACAACGAAAATCTTGAATCGTTATACTTTAAAAAGGTGGAAACTCATGAAATTCTGGTATCTGTTTCACATGCATTATACAGTAATTTCGTCTGCGACAGAACGCGACAGCTACTTGAGGACAAAGCCGGAGAACACTGATACTAAATTGAAATTCAACATCGTTCGCCGGTTAACCGCTCGACCCGGGGAATTCAATCTACTTTTCGATTCTCTTGATAGATCGAGTTAACGGGGTTATACTATATTTTGAATTTGCAGCTAGGATTATTCATGATAATTTATTTGGTTTTCTCTAGCTTCGTTATTTTGATGAAAAGTTTTACAGACGTTTCGGCCCAAACGCGGACCTTCTTCAGTGTGACAAAAACGTTTGCACGCGCGATTATAACGGTAACAATTAGCGCGCGCGAGATTTGTGAGAATTTACAAGTGTTCTATAAATGTCTGGAATTTGGATTCGATCGTTCCTTGATTCAAAATAACGAAGCTAGAGACAACCAAATAAATTATCGGGGTTCTACTATATTCATTTTTGTTTGCTACAGGTCCTACACAATACCTTCAGATCGTAAACGTATGTCGCGAGTTTTCTACCAGCTTTATGATAAGTGGAACGCCAACAATGCTTCGAAAGTGATTTTAAAGAAAGCTTCTGAAGATGTTCGTAAATACCAAGCTGGAGACGCTTTCCGAAATTTTGAAGCTACGTTTGTTGCTGTAGTTACATGGTACAAGCAGTATTCTGATCGTGACTCTGCCTTTCCGTATGGCAAATACGTAAGAATTGATGAAGTTTTGTTCGTTCGTGGCTGTTGGCCATGATTTACCATGTTTCCACTTTTATTTGTATATACACCTATTTCCAAAAAGGTTGTCTTATGAGAGGTCGCAACCCTAAACGACTAGATCGAAGAGGAGCATGGGTAGTTGCAAAATTTCCCTCTCTTTTCCGGCGCATTGGTCTTGATTTTCGAATCAGCAAATGAAGCTCTTTGATGTATTAGGTCATGGCAAGCTGAATTTGAATTATGGTGTGGATATTTGTGTGGTTTTATAGCTTTAGTAATGTTTACCCATGCTTCCTTTCGGGTGAGTCGCGTGGGCATTTGCCGACAACGTTTATTGAAATAGGTGTATAATAGAAACTGATTACAAGAGGCCTCAATCCCAGCGCTTACAAGGCCACTCGGATAAGGTTTCGCCCGGCCTTTTGCTATATAGAAAACTATTCCCGAAATGCATTGCTTGGAAAATATATACCATGTACTTCACAATCCTGGCTATGCACAGCACATTCACTTTGTTACACTCATAATTTATTTAAATGTGTTCAATTATACGGCCTAAATTCTCTTTCTATGTTTAGTCCAACACTTTCCAGGCTGTCCTTGTCACCGATCATCAGTTTACGTTCGTTATGTATAATTATCCCTGCGGAGGAATTCAGTGGGCTGCTGCAGTGGAAAACAAAGGACCCGGGTATTGGAATTTAAGCTTAAACTTTATCATTACTTTCACTGTAACTACTGATTTAATATACTGTTATGACTTATCAATATTTGTACTACCATGATAGATGGAAAGAACAATGGCATAACTCCTTTGGCTTACCTGCCGGTGGCTACAATTCTGGAAGTGGTCTGTTCAATCAGTTTTATAGCATAAGAGGGTCAGTATAGTTATGTACAATAATGTTTATCAATATTATATAGCTATAGAATATCTCGTACGCCAAAAATTAGAAATTATGGAAGTATTTTATTGGCACCTGCCATATCATTACTTCGTTTACTTCTTTTTACTACAAATATATACGCTTTTTTTTCTGTATCGTGTATGAACTACGTCAGTTTTTAACAAACAAACAATCAATTTTCACAACAAGTTTCATGTTCATAACGTTCAAAGTTTAGCTAGGGGACTTTCTCTTTTAGTGCTACCCTCATGCTTCTCCTTTTGAAAATCCAAATTCCAATGTATAAAGCAGATTTCGTATGAGTGTGAAACGGACCACGCCGTGTTGTAGTCGTATCAGTTTCGTGTTCAATTGTCTATAAAAAACATTCGAAATTCCTGCCGTAACCGTACCTGCCATGACGGTGCGCTGCCGTTTTCACACTCAATCGAAACCTACTCTATTCCATATTGTATCTGTATCTTTAAAGAATAAAATATTATTGTCAGTATAGTAAAACATACCCAGGAAATTTTCTTTGTTTAATAACCGTCTTTTCCTAATACTTCTATCTATTCCATTTTAGATCTGGAACATTAGAAATAGAGAAGGTAGACGAAACCAAGGGTGAAGTAACCGGAGAGGTTGGACGCTGGTTTTTCCGCTTAGAAAACTCCAAAGCTACAAAAGACCCTAGAAAAATCTGTTACTCGTGGTATTTGAACCAACGATTTATCTACACGCCACCTTGGATCTCTTGTCCTTGCACAGTGTTCCAAGCCATGCGAGATCTTAGATTTTTCGATGTTCCCAGTCATTTTGAACGTGTTTGCTTCCGCTCAGTTTTTTCTCGTCTGTTGAGGGGGAGATTCTGGAGGCAGCAATGCTGTTATGACACCTCAGACGGTCCGTGGTTTGGGTCACTATTAGTTGGACCAAAGCGAGGTGGTTTCATGTCATCAGAAGTAGATCGTCCAGATCCTGGCTCCATAAGCGACGATGACGCCTTCAAGGCATGTTGCGAAGACTCTGAGTCATGTGAGTTGTTTTACGAAAAGAGACAATCTGACCGTTGTTTCCGATACAGACCTCCAAGAATTGGTAAGTGTTTTAATTGTTTATGGATATCGATCGTCGTACATCACATCTTCTTTAAGGGCGTTATAGTGAGCTGTATTCAATGGAATGATTAAGCATTATTTTTTTACCATTTCTGCTTCAATCTCTTCCTTTACAATTATCTTGGGGAAAAAAATATATATATATTTTTGTTAAAATTGCTTTTATTAGGAAGTTACGAAAGAATGTTCACCTCTTACAAAGAATCTTATTCCCAAGAAGATTGAAATGGGAAAATATCAACACAAGCTGAATGGGGCTATTCTTTAAACACATTTGATTGAAATTAATTGGGGGTCCAATATGAGTTTTTTTTTTTAACTTTTGTATATAGTATCCAATATATATAATCAAGAATTCTTCTGCTTTTAGTTTGGTTCTGGGGAGACCCTCATTTTGTTACATTGGATAGAAAGAATTATACATTCAATGGCCTTGGGGAATACATTATGTCAGACATCCAAGATGGCTTTTTCCAACTTCAAGCAAGAACCAAGCTTGTACAAGGAGGCATTGCTACAGCCTTTTCAGCGGCCGTGGCAAAAGAAAACAATACGGCTAAAGTGGAAGTTAGGTTGACAAATGAAGGTGATAAAAAACAAATAATAATAGATAAATAACTTTTCAAGTATCCACTGTCTTTTGGCGCTTGCGCACTAATTGGGGGACACCGTATTATCATTCACGCAACTCTTAGCTTACTAAATCGTTTTCAATGATTTTCGTCTCTTTCTCGTTGTTGCTGTTGTTGTTGTTGTTTTCAAAATCATTGTAAATGATTGCACAATTCAAACTCTGGTTGTCATTGTTTCATTCAATAAACTATCTACCTATCTATCTATTTCTTGTTGTTGTTGTTGTTGTTGTCGTTGTTGGTGTTTTCTCCTCCTTCCTTGGCGTTATCTCCTTCTCGATAGTCTCACTCGTGCTCACGCCTATGTATTCTCTATTTAGTAGTTCATGAAAATAATGAAAATGCCAATGAATGATGTCCTTTCATCTACCTTGAAGGTGTAATTATTCTTATCGACGAATCGATTCCTTATTTTGTTGTTGCTTCGATGCTTTGTTTCCCTTTTGTCATCAGCCTATATGGTTGTCAATGTGTAATGTCCTTACATTCATATAGGAAGTCTCATGGTTCTTGTCAACGGATCGTCCTTTGATTACAAGAATATGACCAACAAATCAGCAATGATAGGATTCGTTCACATCGCCCGCCGAGATGACGGTGGTGTGTCTGCAACCTTCCCATCAGGAATCTCAGTGTCATTTGGTTCCTTGAAGGGAATGATGACAATTGTACTTGCTCCACCCGAATCGTACAAAGGCAAAACGAAGGGTCTTCTTGGAGTTTGGAATGATAACCCTGATGATGACTTCACTCTCCCTGATGGTTCCATAATCCCAAGCTCAGCTAATGATAGCAGCATTCATTATCAGTTTGGACTAAAATGTGAGTACAATTTTTGATTACTTTAATGGAGTTCTGCAGTATTTTATCAAGGTCTTACTAGTTTTCTTCCTGCGAGTTCTCAAATAGCAGGCTGCCCTTGGTTCCAGATGATTCTCTTTTTCGGCGTTAAATACTGATGGCGAGCCTCTCTATACGTTTGCGCTTGCCGTCATTTCGTAAAAAAATCCTCTGGAATCTAAATCATTAGCAAGCCGAGCTTTGTACGCATCTAAGACCTAATCAGACCCTTCTTTAGCGCCGAAGGAAATATATGTCCAAACTTTAGCTCAATGTAGTTTAGTGCGTACGAACTTTCTTCCAATAAATGATCAAGTAAGCTTACCAGGGCCTACGAGTGTTTGATTTGTGATCATTATGTGCTTTTACTGATGACGATGGAGAACATCATGTATGGAATATGTATACACGTGTACAGTTTGAACACAGGCATTTTTGTCTTTGGATCCAAATTATCTGGCATGGTTCAGTCCTTTTTAATCATTTTAACATTCATATCATGAATTGCTTAAACTCGATTTTATAATACATCAAGAGATCGCAAAGGCACAAAATAAAAGTAGTGTTGACGATTGGTCAGGTCGTTTACTCAGCTTATGATTCTTTTTCCTTAACTCCAAAGGGCAAATCACCGCAGAACAGTCACTATTTCACTATGAGGCAGGCCAGAGCGTTGAAACCTTTAAGAATACATCTTATAAACCAATGTTTGCCGACGAAATCAAATTTTTCAATGATTCAGTCAAAGCCATGGCAATAAAAACATGCGGTTCAAACGTCGCTTGTCTTTTCGACGCTGCTGCAACTAATGATGTCTCTGTAGGAAAAGCAACTTTATCGACTGGGAATAAGTTGACTAACGACTCTAACGCACTCGGTAAGGTGGTG
This sequence comes from Telmatactis stephensoni, assembly GCA_029948255.1. Lineage (NCBI taxonomy): Eukaryota > Metazoa > Cnidaria > Anthozoa > Actiniaria > Isophelliidae > Telmatactis > Telmatactis stephensoni. The sequence continues at coordinate 287,853 of JALIZF010001418.1, read as the reverse complement.
ATCATTCACATTATTTATTAATTTAGAAAATTTGCATTGATCTGCATACCGCCTAGTTCCAAAAGTGATTGGATTATCAGAACAGAGGAAATAATGAATCAAATTTAGAAAAAATACAGGCTGCGATGCAAATATTAACGCTAGAAATAATCGACATCTTCAATCATCCATTTTTTAGAAAACTTTCCTCCTGAGTTTGTGAACGTCAGTTCATCTATACGGCTTCAGCTGAATCAGCTGATAACTTTCAACGTGAGTGCTAAAGATTTCAATGGTGATGTGCTGGTATTTATTCCTCCTCCTCCTTTAAGTGGGCGAACAATAACGCAGAACAACAACATGTTAACTGTAAGATGGATGCTTTCGTCTGTGGAAAAGGTTGGTATACTCAAAGATAATTTGATCTGATAGGTATGATTCCTGGGGGTTGGTTAGTAATATGTATACGACTGTATCATAGAGAACACTGTTCTCTTCGCTTCTCAATCAATTTGCTTGAGTCCGCCACGAAGTCCCACATGGCCTTGTGAATAAAGCAATTACCCCATAGCCTCATTTTTGCTGGTGTTTGTTCGTTTCAGACCAGAACGATCGCATATAACGTGTTATCATGCCCTATAAAAAGTTGTCGTTCGCACGCCATCAAATTCTGTATCCATATTTAGGCATACCATATTTGGAAGTTAATTGGTTACATTTTTGTTGATTTTCGTGCCATTTCAGTAGAGCGTAAACTATTGAAAATTTGAATGAAAACTTGCAGGTAATGTAGCGAAGAAACATGACCTTTTCCATCATCTTGAAATGGCTTAGAACCACGGCTTTTTGGTAAACAGGAGGCCCAATAATAAAAACACAGGAAGCCCAGCGAACGACAACAATTTGATATGTTTTTTGACGCTGTCCTGATGTTCCTTAGGTCAATTTTACGATTACTGTGAGAGATTCTAAAGGCGCATCTGCAACATGGACTCCAACGATTTTTGTTTGCGCATGTAAAAATGGCGGCAACTGCACCAAACCAAATGATCTCTCAGGTGAAAAATTCCTCGTGATGGCATGTAAGTGTGGTGGTGGTTATACCGGTAAATTATGTGAAAGTGAGATAAACGCTTGTAAAATCAGTGGACCACCTTGCTTCCCTGGAGTCACCTGTAAGGACCTCCCTCCACCTCACGGTATTAGTGGGTACAAATGTGGACCTTGTCCTGCAGGATATACTGGTGATGGAGCCAAGTGCACAGGTATGCCAAATTTCCAAAAATCAAAAAGTCAACATGTGAGTCGATCGTTGTATGTAAAATATTTAATGTAGAGGTAGTGAGTGTGAGTGCCAGCAGATGAAGAACCACTATGTGGCTATGCTGCTGTGAAAAGATTATTTATCTATATATTTTTGTATGTCAAATTTCTATCCCTTAATACTATTAGACTATGACCAATTTGTTTCAGTGGCTATGCTGCTGTGAAAAGATTATTTATTTATATATTTTTGTATGTCAAATTTCTATTCCTTAATACTATAAAACTATGCATGACCAATTTGTTTCTGTAAGCAGTGCCAACAATATGTTGGCAATGTCAAGTCGGTACTAGTAATGTGTGATTAGAGTCCTCAAATTGAAAATCGGTCTCAGCACGTTTGGTATGGTCAGTCTTCAGATTACATCTCTCACATGTCACATAAAGACAAACAAACAAACAAACGAACAAACAAACAAACAAACAAACAAACAGACAAACAGACAGACAAAGCCGTTTAATTTATTGTTGTTGTAAATACCTTTTGGATGTGACACCGATAAAGGCATGATGTGGATCTCCCTATTTTCTCTTTCTCCCGCCGTAAAGCCTATTAATTTGTCGTGCCAGGTTAACAATCTATTGAGTAAGTTGGTTTAGAATTTATGCGTGCTTTCTACAGACATAGATGAATGCAAGGTCAGTCCCAAGTGTACACAGCTTTGCAGTAACTCACCAGGGTCTTATGTATGTCAATGCAGAGCCGGCTACAAGCTTAAATCTGATGGATTTACGTGTGAAGGTAATGCCATATATCTCAAATTCCCTTGTCTCCTGTTCAGTTCTATCCTCCCCATCTATCTTTCCTTCTTTCTTCCGTTGAATTACTTCGTTTTTTTCGAATCGCCCCTTCGTCCCTTCTTTGTTTTGTTCTGTTTTGTTTTTGTTTTGTTTTTGTTTTTGTTTTTGTTTTTGTTTTTGTTTTTGTTTTTGTTTGGTTTGGTTTGGTTTGGTTTGGTTTGGTGTGGTGTGGTGTGGTGTGGTTTGGTTTGGTTTGGTTTAGTTTGGCTTTGGTTGCTGTTGTTGTTGTTTTTTGTTGTTGTTGCTGTTGTTGTTGTTGTTGTTTACTTCCTGTTTCATCTTACCTGCATCTGTCTTTTGATAGTTTTGCATTCCTATTTCTAAATTGAGCTATATTCCTTTGATAGATGTCAATGAGTGTGATGTGCCAGGATCGTGCATGCACAAATGTACAAACATCCCAGGAAGCTATAACTGCAGCTGTAACGACGCCTTCAAGGTTGATCCAGAGGATCGGACTAAATGTGTTCGTAAGTATTTCATATTACGATCCTACTGTCAAAGAGCGTAGTCACTTGTTAAACTCCCTCTGGACTGCAAAGAAGTCTTTGGATGTGACTTCCCTGAGGAGAGTTACGTTTCCGGGTGTTTTAGCGAGGTTAACAACCTCCTCCTGACAACACTTCTATAATATTGATCACAAGTAAAGGCATCGTTTTGGTCAGACAAACCAATTACAAAACCGTTTTTCTTCTGCCGGGTTGTACTGTAATATTGCATTCGAGGACAAATTCAAGACCAGCATGTTTTTTGTGTCATCAGTGAGTTGAAAATAAACATAAAATAAAGAAAAGGGATAGCGATGTTGTAGATGCCAAATAGCTTTACAGTGCAATAAATTAAAACAGGAACAATTTGTATGAAAATGCTGGCGATAACTCTCCGAATTAGGTAATGATAAGTAGGTAACCATTTTTTAATTGAATTAGCAATTAAATCGTGCCAGCTCCGTGGCAGTGGCTGCCAACAGATCTGCTACGTTAAAGACAGTCAAGAACAATGTGCCTGCAAGACTGGCTACAGACTTGATACGAACGACGGAAAGTCCTGTAAAGGTAACGTACATGCTACACCTTAGAACTATATTTCAAAAATATATATACTTCTTATTTGGATAAAATTAGATGATTCAACCAATCAATCAATCGGTGAAGGAGTTGACGCAAAATGAATGGATAAGTGAATCGGAAGGGAATGGATGAGTGAATGAATGGAATGGATGGGTGAATGAATGTAAAATGTGAAGTCAGATAAAAAGGTATTCAAATTTTCAACAGATATTGATGAATGTGAAAAGAAGCCATGCAGCCAGAAGTGTACCAATGAAGCAGGAGGATTTAAGTGTTCGTGCTTTGAAGGGTTCAAGATTTTATCCGATAAAACATCTTGCAGAGGTAAGCTAAGAGTTGTAACGAGCTTTAAGGACCATCATCATATAGATCGATTTCACGTGACGTCACGAGAGGACTAAAATCTAAACTAAATTTCGGAGAAAGCTGATTGCCTGATTTTTTATATGTATCATGAAAAGAAGTCGTCTCTGGAAATTTTGTCTGATTCTGTTCATCGCTTGGCAAATTATCGGCACCAAAATTGTGTCACGCCATGCAGTCACGCATTTTCAAACGACGTAAGAACACATCAATTTGCGACAAATTTCACCTCATTTGCTTTGGCAATGAACTTAATTGTCATTTTCTATATATATAATCAATAAAATGAACAAATAAATGTATTTTTAATATCATTTCGATGCTTGGTATTTATGGTCGCCATATTGGTGTACATATTGGTGTACACCAATATGGCGGCCCCATACATTCTTACCAACAACAAGCCCACATTCAAACATTCGTATCTTCGTGGTGAAAAGCTCTTTTGACTCAATATTTTCTAGAGTTGCAAAGATTTAGTTGTTCTTTGAGGTACAAGTATTTTTATTTTATTTGATGCTCTGAAACCGACTTTATTTTTCTCGATGACGCCAGTGAAATCGATCTATTGCAATCAAAAACTAAAGGCAACAAAAATATTACATAGGATAAGATTCCTCAGAAGTATTTAGCTACGCAATTAATATAGAGTCGATATGAGTCACGAAAGAGAGCTATAAGGTTCAAGAAAATTACCTATCGTATTTACTTGCATTTACTCGTTGTAGCGCCGCGGTGCTTATATAATTTTTTGGGTTTCTGATGCGGTGCTAATGAAACTAGTGAAGCAAATGTTATAACCACACCATAATTGGTTTTAAATGTACAGAACCTCTATTTTTTTACATACTTTTAATGTTGAGCTATACTGTACTTGGTTTTACTTATTCAAAATGACAGCAGTCTAATGGAAGTCTTTTGAATAATCGCCACACTGTGTGAACAAATGTGGCGCTCAAAACGAGTAAATATGGTATCTTATTTTAATGTAACTAGTTGGTCAAGACATTTATAATTTTCTTTTTCCTCCAAAGACATTAATGAATGTGTAGTGGGTTACAACTGTAGTGATCCATTCCATCGTTGTGTTAACACTAAAGGCGCTTATAAATGTGAATGTCGGGTTGGAATGGCATGGAAGAACAACAAGTGTGTAGGTAAGCTATAAAAGGTAAAAAAAAAAATGCATTATAGTTGTATTATGTAATATAATAATATGTATTATTACATTATATGTAATTTAGAGAGGGGGGGGGGGGGGGGGGGGAAGTTGTGCGAAAAGTAAAACAACATGTACAACACGAGATAAGCCAGTTGGTGATTACCATATAATTTATCACGTAATACTCTAAAGACGTCCAAATTTATTCTTGCTGTTTCCTTGTTTATATTTTATTACATAGTTGTTGGAGTAAATGAGACCATTGAACCTCCTCCCCCAAGAAAACCAAACAGTGAGGAAGTAATTCAGTCTGTGGAGATACTCATTAAGGACATGTCCACGAAAGAGGTAAGGTTTCTGAGAGATAAAAGCAGCTAACGAAAGCCAAAGGAAGCAAGGTACTGATTGGTACTGTGGTTGGCCATGGCGACTCGAACGTTTCAGTGGCGGATCCAGCTTTTTTAAAGAGGGAGTGCGCTCTTTGATGGTAGCTTACAAAGCACGCGCGCGTGTGATTTTTCCCGCCACCACAGGCTTCCCGGCCCCAAAATGATTAAAGTAGCAGGCGGTTTTCCCGCCACAAATACAACCACAGCCTTCCTGACCCAAAAACGATTGATGATAAACGTTTATATTTGAGAAAAGCTTTCACCGTCGTCCAAAAGGGGGGTGCGTCCGCACCCAACGCACCTCCCCTGGATCCGCCCCTGAGTTTGATGCTATTTCGACAACAACACACATGCATCGCACTCATTTATCTCCCACAAAGGAAATTCTTCATGTATATATAAATATTTTATGTAAATTTGTTCATTATTTATGTAAATAGTGTAAATATATCGTACGTAAAGTAAATGATGTGTAAATAAAATAAAAAGTCTAAAGTCTAAAAGTCTAAAGTCTGGCAGGCTGAACCTTTGCAGTTCTATCACTTACGAAGTTATACTTTTATGAACAATCTATAGAAAATTAAACTAGTTGTGAGATTAAAAAAATTCGTTTTCTGTTTTTAATATCTGATGAATTAAAAATGATCCCGTAAGCAGAAATTAAGAGCATAAATAAACTACGTTGCTGTTTTCTAAACACGACCAGTCTAAAAAGTATTGGTATTGGTACTTCCGTCGGAAATGAAGTAAAACGGTACTTGCTTTATTTGAAGTAGTTGATATATAAAGATTCTTATATTTCTCTTGATTCTGATTATTTCAGTGGGATGTCAATAAAGATAAGGAATTCAAAAAGTTCATTGCTAGAATTGTATCTGACTTCTGTTTGAAGAATAAAGAGAAGTGCGGACTTCCAAAGACACAGAGATCCAGGTAAATTTGACTAAAACCATTTTGACTAATTCATGAATCCTTAATTGTATATGAAAATGGTAGGTGGGTACTTCCCCCCCCCCCCCCCCTAAAAAAATATTCATAGAAATCTGACACATTCGCAGTAGACTTGATAGACTTGAATAGTCCATCACTATAACTACAAATACCAGAATGCTTTGTCCATGCAGGTAAAGAATTAGTGTCAGTTGCACTAATATTCTCAAGAGGGAATCTCAATAAAAACGAGAATTTGTAAAGGTATTGGTCAACGCGAACATGCAAATGCCCCATTTTCCTTTCCACAATTACTGAATCATGGGACTGTTTGTGGGGACGCATTGTCCTCAAATTGAAAGCAGTCATAATGTGTCATATACCCCAAAAGGAACTTCAATTTTGGAATAGATCAGAGAATTACTAAGGGTTCTTTAAGCTTTTAACTCCCCCTTTATGTGAATGAATTTAATTCGTGCATTCATTCTCCTTATCATCATTTGTTCACTCAGACGAGAGCTATTCCAGCTGTACACCACTGAGCAAGTTCACCTTTTACCTTCCTATCCCAAGCAGAGTGGATCCGACCTGATTGTAGCATTTTACGTTCAGAAACCTCCAGGTATTGAAACCAATACCTCTGCTCTACCATCGGCAATCTTAGTACAGATTGTAAACCAGCAGCGCGGTCAACTTAGTGTGATACTGGGAAATAAAAAAGTAGCGTACATAAAAGTCAAGTACCAGATACCTACAACCCAAGCACCAACTGCTCTGCCAGAAGATAAGGCGGAACTGTGGATTGGTATTGGACTTGCTTGTTTCTGTGCACTTATCCTTATTGTTCTTCTTGTACTGATACGAAGGTGAGTTGGTTGTCTATTTTTGTCAGTAGAATATTTAAATTGATGCTATGTTATTATCTAATAGAAGTCCAGCATGCTGCTATTCCAGTTTATATAATAATTGGCATATTATGCGCGCTCTGATTGGTCGAACAACCATGTGTGATTAGAGTACACACACATACATGGCGTCATCGAATCTTACGCGCGCTCTGATTGGTTGGAATGTTTCGATAAATATTATATAAAGCAGATACATTCCATTTTTCCGTGCGTCTGTACTCTAATCGATGCACAGAAGACGTCAAAATGTGGTAAGTGAGAACAACAGTCACGCCACTCGACTTCGTCTCGTGGCGTACTTTTTTGTTCTCACCACATTTTGACGTCATCTGTGCATCGATTAGAGTACAGTCGCACGGAAAAATGGAATCTATTTGTTAAGTATATACCTGTCTTAAAAAACGTTGACGTCGGTCAATCTGAATCTGAGGGGGTGTTTACATGGCACTAGGATTATCCTAGTAGGCGAATCATCCTACCTGCTATACATTTACTGCATTCTGTTTACATGGAAATTTGTGTCTTCACTTCGAGTACTAGGATCATCCTACTCAACAGAATGCAGTAAATGTATAGCAGGTAGGATGATTCGCCTGCTAGGATGTCCTAGTGCTAAGATATGATCCTAATACACGACTTTCATAATGGCCGCTGCTAATTAGCATAAATAGTGAAAAATTACTATGTCTGGAACTGTATCAATTTGAAATTATTAAGATTGTTGATTTTGATAATTTGTGCAATTTTCAAAACAAAACATTAAATCCTTGACAAGATATGGGGATTTAAAATTCTGAAAATGCACCAAAACGAGGCTACCAAGGCTTTTGGTCAAAATTACATACAAAACTCTCTATTTTTGACAGCGCATAACTTTTTTGATATTGAACCAAAAGTGTTAAAATTTCCTGGAAATATTTGTCTTGAA